>JAODAL010043034.1:0-34239 GCA_025379985.1 Phyllomedusa bahiana | reverse complement strand
TTATACTGTAATAAAAGTGGAGTTTTGCAGCTAACAAAGAGACCTGCAGTTACTAGAATGATGTGTATCCAATATAAGTTCAGGCTTGCCCAATATCCAGGAAATATTTCAATAGCAAACTGTTAATAATAAGATATTCCACTACAATGTCTACACTAAGTCTTGGTGAACTTTATCCAGTGTTCTTTATAGATAGAGCTTGTCTGTGTTCGCCCGCGGGGCACCCCCCCCCCCATCCCACCTGCCGTGAATTTACAGCGCGAGATGCTGCTTTAAAATTCCCTAGCTAACTACATAAAATCTTCAAATCTCTAATCTAACTAAATTGGAAGGATCACAGCTAATAGTAGAGGTTTCTCTGTGCAGAAATAGACTAATTCCGCTGAGCTGTTTGGCCACAGGCAGAGCGCAGGTCCTATCCCTATGAGACGCTGAGAACACTGAGGCTGAAACAGGAACGCTGTTCTATGTAAAACGAGGTCATGTGATTTTTCCGCCAATCGCAACCATACACATCCCAGTCATGACGCGCACACACATCTCACCCTGCTCTATCTCTGTAATCTGATTTGCTGGCCGCCAAAATTACAGGAAGCGCCGAAAAAGGCGCGATCTTATAGATGAGCTCAGATTTTAACCTTAATTATCGCATGATCTGGAAATTTCGATCACCATAAAAAACTTTGCCGATTTCAACTTTGTCGATAAAAATCGCTAAACACTAGTTACAATTACAGTTTTCTTCAAAAGTAGAAATCATTGAATGACAGGAAAACTATAATTATGAGTCCTCGTTGACATCCCATTGCTGTGGAGCTCTAGCTTAAAATCTTAGCTTCAATCAAGTCTAGTCTTAGCTCAGTGATAACCAACCTTTTGAGCTCAGTGTGTCAAAAAACCGAGCATTATATTTACTATTTTGCCATAGGCAAACTTAAACTCTATCAGTTCTCTATCTGTAAAACACTAAAACGTAACTTTTATTATGTATAACTCTTAACCTCATAACACACTATTTAAAAACTGATATATAACTCATCTTTAAATTTTTGCTTCTGAAGAGGGAATAACTCCTCTTCTATTAATAGTCTGGTGGGGCACCACCTATATTAAAGGAGAGCCTTATTTCTTTAGCAAAGTACTAAAACCAGTAATGATCCAAGCTACTACTTGGGCAGGTTTAAATATTTTAAGGAGACGTAATATAATAAAAGTACGTTTTGTGATTTCTCACCCATGTTTAGAAGTTCACCTGCTGCAAACGGTTGTCACAGGGGCCATTTGTCTGTGGTCCTGAGATTAGGGAGAGTGCCAAGTAGTAGGCGTGGGATCCCTTACTGGATCTCTGTTCTCTTGCGAGATTCCCAATTTTTTGGAGACTATGTAAAAAACCGAGCATGACTCGGGTGGTGTGTCATTTCAAGAAAAATCCATATTTTTGGGATATTTGTAGCTCTTATAACAAAATCCAACAAACCTGCTGCTGCCTGTTTACAGCTGTACTCACAAGTCTACTTGCTGCTGTGACTTCACTAATGGAAATCACTAGGCACACTGTCTGCTTGAGGCTCTGGCTTCACTACCTGACAGTGTCAGCATCTGGAGATGGGGCAAGCGCGGCATAAATGGCACCATGACAGGCGTGTCAACAAAAATGTTTCAATGTGTCACCTCTGACATGCATGTCATAGGTTAGCTATCACTGTCTTAGCTTGCCATTCTCTCTGGGGTCCATCAGAGATTTTGTGATGGGATCCTCATACTGTGAAGGTGATTCTCTTGCTCATACCTGTGGTTTGCACACAAAGCGGCTTCATTAATGCTAAAGTAGCTCTACAATAAGAGCATGACACGAAAGAATTTCCTATCTATCAGCATCTCGGGCCTCAGTAACTATGCCAACGAATAAATGCTATGGCTGTATATGGTGTTTCAAAAGTCTTTGGCCAGCTATTGGAAGTGTGTGCTATTGGCCAGCTGCTAGAAGCACATACAGGATGTGCAGGCCACCCCAAATACATCCAGTTCTTTAAGGCCATGTTCACACGGCTTAATTGCGGGACGTATTTCGCCTCGCAATTACGCCGTGTGGACGGGGGTGTGGGAGGTGGGGGGGCGGCAGCTCGCCGGCCTAATAGACATGCATTATCCACGGCGCGTATACGCCGTGAATAAGTAGCATGTCACTTTCTCGCCGCTCGCCATATTGTGCGAGCGGGGAGAGGAGACGTAATCCATAGTTCTCTATGAGAACTGTGGATTATCCATAATGACCAGGCCATATTTCAACACGTAATTTGCGCAGTACGGCGCGAATTACGGACTGAAATACGTCCCAAAATAAGCTATGTGAACATGGCCTAAGTGTGGCCTCTTTGACAAAACATGAACTTGTGGCTCTGGTTATGGCATTGCTGTTTTACAAACATTTTTTATGCTCAAATTTGTTTTTGGTCCTGTATCAAGAAACAGAAGAATCAACTCAATCAATTTAAAACTACTGGCTGAGCTCTGTAAATAGTTAATAGAGCCAAAAATCAAGTTTGCTTCTTCCCAGATATCATTGGTTAAATAAATCTATAAATATCAAAGCTTCCTGCTAAATGACTTCGCCAGTGTGATATGTATACAGTATATAGAATAATCAAGCAGGAAGATTTGTGTATATAGATACAGATTGGTGTACATACATACATGCCATCCAACACTGGGGTAACATCAACAAAAATATTTAGTTTTTTACAGTGGCAAAAATATGAACTAGTCCTTTCCTTCCAATTATAACTTCATCCACATATTCCTTCATCTGGAAATTACCCCACATAAGAACTGTACTTACTTCAGTTCCTGATTTTCTGAAAGGTTGAGACAGTGGATCAATCACTAGTGATCTGGCACATAAAGGAATAATAACACCCTTAAGCCCTGATACCCTTGGGTAATACAGACCTCTGTGACCACTAAGCAATAATTATATATATATATATATATATATACGTCCAATAGACACCACAGTGGTGCTGGGTTCAAATGTCATCAATTTATAATCTTATACAATTTCTTATACTACTGCCTTGTAAGCCTCTCAAACATCTGAAAATCAAGACTCACACAAATAAACACAAATACTAGTAGGCGTGAGATTACTTCTTCACTGATAAAAATGTAGTACAAAGCCTTAAAAAAAACTATTTACACATGATGTAATCCTATATATCATTGAAACTGAAACCTTCAGCGCATTGTACAGAAAAATCTGACAATTTACCAAAACCATAATAATAACATCCATCATGGACTGTGCAAATGTGTATCTAACCTTAAAAGTTCAGCAGAAATAAATCATGATACTTGTATGTTTCTATGAACCTCTGTTTATCACAGTCTGCTGCTAGGATTTCCCTTCCTTTGCAAACACTGCTATTCAGTGCTTCTATTGACTTAAAATGATATATGCACACAATATGTTAGTGTAACACATCGGCAGGCAGAGAGATAATATCTAAAAAGTGATCCAAAATCCTAAAAGCATGTCATGGCAGAGGATATGATTACCCAACATCAACTTGTGGTTCCCATGTGTCTCAGATTTTCCCCTAGACATTCCTAGACGCTAGACTGTAATTGTTGTAGCTGTTCTATTAAACCCCGCATGGCATAGAGAAAATACCGGTCGGATTGTGATTTAGAATCCGACTGGTATTTTATTTTTTGTGTCCAATTTTTGGCCCATTGCTTCTGGATTCAGTCGTCCCCCTAAACATTGGAACATTACACTTTCCACCACAAATCTGGTGGCAGAAAGAACATGTTCCAAGTTTTTTGTAAAACGATGGATTTGAACTCCAGCCATCAGAAAATCTGAGCTGTGTGGACTACAGCTCGGATGTTCAATTGAGATCTATGGGGATGGTTTACAGTTGGTTTTCAGACGGTTTTAAAATCCGAAAACTGACTAAATATTCAACAGTAAAACCATGCCATGGCCCTTACCGCCGTGAATCTTTTCTATTATTACCTGAGCAGAAATTAATAGAACCACTATCTCTAACCACCATTCTGCGTAGCTTATACAATGCATGCAGAAGGGTGTACTGACAATCATGCCCCGTAGTGAGTCAAGTACCCTAGGGGACTTAATATTAAAGTGTTACAAATAAAGAAAATAAATAAATAAAAGTTACACATTATTTGCATCGCCGCATATGTAAAAGTCCCATCTATTAAAATATAACATATTTTATCCCATATTATTTTGGTCATTTCAAGCCCCCTAAAAATTGGAATAAAAAGTGATAAAAAAAAGTCGCAACTATCCCAAACTTTATATATATGAAAAAGACGATCACGCTCTGTTCGCTGTATAAGGTGCCAACTTAATCACAAGCAGTCCCCAAATAATCAAATTCCAAAATATGCAACCCCCATGCAAATAGATCATTAAACACACCTGTAATAGTGCAACCACTTCCCCAGAGATTCTCACTGGATGCTCACATCAGCCAGGAACCTCGCGCTAATCCAGGTTTCTGTCCACTTCAATCTTCAGTTGGTGGATTTGTCAGAAATAATATATAAAAACATACACACAGTGTGGGGTGTTCACCGCTAATACACTCCGGCCGACAGCGTGCGGGATCCACACATACAGGCTAACAGACTAGAGTGACGTCATTAAGGCTGTAGTTAACGAAAGCCAAGCTGGCATACAAGACGCTTTCAGAGAATAACGATCTCCTTCATCAGGGTATAATACCTGGCTTAGTCTGGGCTTATATCTGTTCCACAAACCCTGTTTGTACAGATGATGTTACTTAAAAGACAATCAAGAATACATTTCCCTAACCTTTAATATATTCTACCTCATAAAACAAAAATAATAAATACAAAAATAATGCTGCAATGAAAAACAACAATATGCACATGAATGGCGAAAGTGTGATCTAATAAGTAAGATGTCCAGAGTAGAAACAAGGTGGATTTTGAATTTGAATTCACAAATACCAAATGGTTTGAATTCAGATATTGAACTTTTTGCGTTTTTAAGGTTGTTCGTTTAAAAAAAAAAAAAAAAATCTGAGAATTTTTCTTTCTTTCTCTCTCCCCTTTTTTTTCCTTTTTTCCCTTGGGATTTTAAATGGGGACAGCATTCCAGTGATTGTTTTAATCCTTTGCACATTAATGTGCATATTGTTGTTTTTCATTGCAGCATTATTTATTGTATTTATTATTTTTTTATTATTACAGGTGTGTTTTACACAGTTTTATACTATTTGCATGGGGGTTGCATATCTTGGAATTTGATTATTTGGGACTGCTTGTGATTAAGTTGGCACCTTATACAGCGAACAGAGCGCGATCGTCTTTTTTATATATATACACTTTTTATTTCTATTAGAGGATTGCAGCAGGAGATTTCCTCTGACGATCTTTGTGCAGCTTGTTCCCTGAAACACCTGGCGCTTGTATCAAAAGTAGTAGTTAGTTTTATTCATTTCTGTATATCCCAAACTTTAGCCCACAAAAAATGCAATCTCACTCAGGTACGTAGGGGGAAAAACAAAAAAGTGATATTTCATATGAAATGGCACTGAAGCGCAAATTTTTATTTTTAAAGTATTTATTTTTACATTTTTGAAAAAAGTTTTAAACAAACATTGTATATTACAACATTAAACATGACCGTACACACCCAAACATGTGCATACCAAAATTGCAATATTCAATAGCACATGCATTATCATATGGATGAATATTTTCCACACCTGTTATATCATACATTAAATTTAACTGCTTGCATTGGTTCACAGAAAATATCTTGTCCTGGTCATTACAGAAGAGTGAACAAGTCCTTTCTTACCCATTCACACCGTTCACACTAACATCGCCTAAGAAATCTATACACAACCACACTACCTTAACATCTTGATCTCCTCAACCCCAACATCCAGAATAAAACTGACTGAGTCCCATTCGGCAGTTTACCCATCTGTGCCAGATGTATAGGGGTAAAGTATTCTCTGTGGAGCCATTTATTTTGTATTAGTTGATCATGTGTGCTAATTACTGTAGCTCTCCACTAGGAAGCCGACTCCTACCGGATTCTAGGTCAGGAATATCTACCTTCCACTGGTCAAAGGCTTTTGCCATAGGAGAGGGCTAACATCCCATGATACTTTTGTAAAAGGTAGAAACTGGTTTTAGGGGATCTCTTCTACTTGCTATCTGCTCTAATCTGCTATGCTCCAATTGGATATTACACCCTCCAAATTGCCAGAAACAGGCATGACGCACCTGGAAATACCTAAAAAGGGTAGAACGAGGCAGACCGCAAGAGTCCACTAACTCCTGAAAATCTCTAAATCGCCCATCTGTATGTAGCTGGCCCGGATATTTTATGCCTTTCTGAGGCCATAGTTCAAAATCCATTAGAGACTCCAGTTCAGCCAGTTTTCTGTTTCTCCATAATGGAATGTATGGTGACCATGCATTGCTACACCTATCTCCTTTATAGACTTTCCACATATTTTTTCCAAATCGCCACAATTGTCACCATGTTAAGAGTATAATGTTGTAGATGATATTTTCCCTGCCCATACCCTAGATTAGCCACTGCCTCGTAGGAGCCTACCAGGGCAACTTCCAGGACCACCACCGGATTATTCCTATCCACCACCCTGCGTAGGAGAGTTGTACTGCCACATAGTAAATGTAGAAATCTGGGAGTGCCAGTCTTCCATCTTCATATATGGCCTTTAATGTGGATTTAGTGTGGATTTGCCCATTGTAGGGGTCCCCCCGAGACATACAAAAGACAATATCAGCCTATCCAGTGCCTGGAAGTGGAGTTTGGGCAACATAATGGGAGCCGCTCTGTATAGATATAGCAACTTAGACAGAAATACTATCTTAACCACATTAATATGCCCCACAAGCGTCAGAGGCAGGGATCGCCAAACCGTCAGCCTCCTTGAGATCTCTTACATTGCTGTATCTATGGGCCACATATTGCTTCACGTCTCTATGAATCTGCATGCTGAAGTACCTAAATTGATCCGAAATTTCAAGTTGCCACCTTGCAGAAATATCCCCCCTCGGACTGTTGTCCACTGGAAATAACAATGACCAATTTACTCTCAATCCTGAAAAGGCACCAAAGGAATCCACCACATCCAGGGGCGTCGCTAGGCAGGTTTATTCGGGGCACAAGTCCCGAACAAAGCTGCCTGTGCCCCGAGTCTCAGATCGCCACCTCCAGGCTGCGGGCCTGAAGCAGCGACGTTCTATTGAGCTGTGTGTCCGTGCTCTGGACGCACTCACAGCTCAGGATGGTTGCTAGGTGCAGGGAGGGAGGGAGGCGACTGCAGGAGGTGACGGGGCTGAGGAGGGAGGAGGGGGCACAGGCTGCTCACACTATCAGAGTCAGGAAGATCCGGGGCACAGCACAGTGTGCGGCAGTGAGAGGCTCCGCCCCCTGCTGTGATCTCTGCTCTGGAGCATCTCCTGCAGCTGCAGTGTCCTGCCCTGTCTATGGCTTCAGCAGCTGCCACAGGTACCCACATCCCGGAGGTCTCCAGTGAGTGAGGAGCCTCCCTGCAGAGACAAGGACTGCGTAGTGTAATAGGAGGGAAACAGCAATATCTTCATAAATGTAAACTGTACTGAGAGTGTGAATGTCTGAGTGTGTGTCTCTGAGTGTGTGTCTCTGAGTGTGTGTGTGAGTGTGTGTGTGAGTGTGTGTGTGTGTGTGTCTGAGTGTGTGTGTGTCTGAGTGTGTGTGTGTGTGAGTGTGTGTGTGTCTGTCTGAGTGTGTGTGTGTCTGAGTGTGTGTGTGTGAGTGTGTGTGTGTGTGTGTGTGTCTGAGTGTGTGTGTGTCTGAGTTGTGTGGGGTGTGTCTGAGGTGTGTGTGTGTGTGTGTCTGAGTGTGTGTCTGTGTGTTTGTGGTCTGAGTGTGTGTGTGTCTGAGGTGTGTGTGTGTGTGTGTGTGTGAGTGTGTGTTGTCTGAGAGTGTGTGTATGATTGTGTGTGTCTGAGGTTGTGCTGTGTGTGTGTGTCTGGTGTGTCTGAGTGTGTGTGTTAGTGTGTGTGTGTGTCTGAGTGTGTGTGTCTGAGGGGGTGTGTGTGTCTGAGTGGTGTGTCTGAGTGTGGGTTGAGTGTGGTGTGTGTGTGTGTGTGTGTCTGAGAGTGTGTGTCTGAGTGTGTGTGTGTCTGAGAGTGTGTGTCTGTGTGTGTCTAAAGTTGTGTTGTGTGTGTCGTGTTGTGTGTTGTCTGAGTGTGTGTCTGAGTGTGGTGTGTGGTGTTCTGAGTGTGTGTGTCTGAGTGTGTGTGTGTGTGTCTGAGTGTGTGTGTGTGTGTGTCTGAGTGTGTGTGTGTGTGTGTGTGTCTGAGTGTGTGTGTGTCTGAGTGTGTGACTGAGTGTGTGTCTGAGTGTGTGTGTGTGTGTCTGAGTGTGTGTGTGTGTGTGTGTGTGTGTGTGTGAGTGTTGTGCGTGTACTGAGTGTGAATCTGATGTGTGCTGAGTGTGTGTGTCTAGTGTGTGTGTCTGAGTGTGTGGGTGCGTCTAAGTGTAGTGTCGAGTGTGTGTTAGGTCTGATGTGTGTGTCTGTAGTGTGTGTGTGTGTCTGAGTGTGTGTGTCTGAGTGTGTGTGTGTCTGAGTGTGTGTGTGTGTCTGAGTGTGTGTGTGTCTGAGTGTGTGTCTGTGTGTGTCTGAGTGTGTGTGTCTGAGTGTGTGTGTCTGAGTGTGTGTCTGAGTGTGTGTGTGTGTGTCTGAGTGTGTGTCTGTGTGTGTCTGAGTGTGTGTGTGTCTGAGTGTGTGTGTGTCGGTGTGGTCTGTGGTGTGGTATGTGTGTGTCTGAGTGTGTGTCTGTGTGTGTCTGAGTGTGTGTGTGTCTGTGTGTGTGTGTCTGAGTGTGTGTGTGTGTGTGTCTGTGTGTGTGTCTGTGTGTGTGTGTCTGAGTGTGTGTGTGTGTCTGAGTGATTGTGTGTGTGTCTGAGTGTATGTGTGTGTGTGTCTGAGTGTGTCTGAGTGGGTGTGTGTGTCTGAGTGTGTGTGTCTGAGTGTGTGTGTGTGTCTGACGTGAGTGTTGTTGGTCTGGTCTGAGTGTGTTGGTGTCTGAGTGTGTGTGTGTGTCCTGAGTGGTGTCTGTCTGAGTGTGTGTGTCTGAGTGTGTGTCTGAGTTGTGTGTCTGAGTGTATGTGTGTCTGAGTGTGTGTCTGTCTGGTGTGTGTGTCTGAGTGTGTGTGTGTCTGAGTGTGTGTGTGTCTGTGTGTATGTGTGAGTGTGTGTCTGTCTGAGTGTGTGTGTGTGTCTGAGTGTGTGTCTGAGTGTGTGTCTGAGTGTGTGTGTGTCTGAGTGTGTGTGTGTCTGAGTGTGTGTGTGTGTGTGTGTGTGTCTGTCTGAGTGTGTGTGTGTCTGAGTGTGTGTGTGAGTGTGTCTGAGTGTGTGTGTCTGAGTGTGTGTCTGTCTGAGTGTGTGTGTGTCTGAGTGTGTGTGTCTGAGTGTGTGTGTGTGTCTGTGTGTGTGTGTGTGTGAGTGTGTGTGTGTCTGATTGTTGTTGTTTTTGTGTGTGTCTGAGTGTGTGTGTGTCTGAGTGTTTGTCTGAGTGTGTGTGTCTGAGTGTGTGTGTGTCTGAGTGTGTGTCTGAGTGTGTGTGTGTGTCTGAGTGTGTGTGTGTCTGAGTGTGTGTCTGAGTGTGTGTGTGTATATCTGTGTGTGTGTCTGAGTGTGTGTGTGTGTGTGTGTGTGTCTGAGTGTGTGTGTGTGTGTGTGTGTCTGAGTGTGTGTGTGTGTGTCTGAGTGTGTGTGTGTGTGTGTGTCTGAGTGTGTGTGTGTGTGTCTGAGTGTGTGTGTGTGTCTGAGTGTGTGTGTGTGTGTGTGTGTGTGTGTGTGTGTGTCTGAGTGTGAGTGTTTGTGTCTGAGTGTGTGTGTGTGTCTGAGTGTGTGTGTGTCTGAGTGTGTGTGTGTGTGTCTAAGTGTGTGTGTGTGTGTCTGAATGTGTGTGTGTCTGTCTGAATGTGTGTGTGTGTTTGTCTGAGTGTGTGTGAGTCTGAGTGTGTTTTGTTCTGAGTGTGTGTGTTGTTTCTGAGTGTGTGTGGTCTGAGGTGTGTCTGAGTGTGTGTCTGAGTGTGGGGATGTGTCTGAGTGTGTGTGTGGTCTGAGTGTGTGTCTGAGGTTGTGTTGTGAAATTCTTTTTGTGTGTTGAGTGTGTGTGTGTGTGTGTGTCCTGATGTGTGTGTGTGTCTGAGTGTGTGTGTCTGGTGTGTGTGTGTTTAGTGTGTATGTTGTGTGAGTGTGTGTGTCTGAGTGTTGTGTGTCTGAGTGTTTGTGTGTCTGAGTGTGTGTGTCTGAGTGTGTGTGTCTGAGTGTGTGTGTAGTGTGTGTGTGTGTCTGAGTGTGTGTGTGTGTCTAAGTGTGTGTGTGTGTCTAAGTGTGTGTGTGTCTAAGTGTGTGTGTGTGTCTAAGTGTGTGTGTGTGTCTAAGTGTGTGTGTGTGTCTGTCTGAGTGTGTGTCTGTCTGAGTGTGTGTGTGTCTGAGTGTGTGTGTGTGTCTGAGTGTGTGTCTGAGTGTGTGTCTGTCTGAGTGTGTGTGTGTGTATGTATGAATATATGTTCACACTGCGTAAATTGCGGGGCGCATTTCTCCACGTATTTGCGCTTCAATACGCCCGATATGCGCACCGCAATTACGGTAATTCATAGCTCTGTCGTATTGTATGCACAGGGGGAGCAGCGTGTGGTTCCAAAACACACAGCGTATTGCAGTGTGTACCATACTCGCCGCAATAAGCCGTGTGAACATAACCAAAGGGCCCGGGCCCCGGATGTATTGGGACCCTAGCAACGCCCCTGACCACATCTAGAAGGACCTCTAGCGAGGTCTGAGAGTCAGCTAGGTATACCAGTAAGTCATTGGCATACAGTGAGACTTTCTTTGTCACCCCCATTGTATCCCATCCCTTTATTGACGGGTCATTATTAATTAGAAGCAATAGTGGTTCTATAGCCAATGCAAACAAGAGGGGTGACAGAGGACATCCCTGTCTAGTACCTCTATTCAGGGAAAACTGGTTAGATAAATAACAGTTTACCAGAACTCTGTCTGTTGGTTTCAAATAGAGTATATGGCCATTGGAGGAAATCTGTCGGAAAGCTCATTAATTGCAACACCGCCAACATAAAACAATTGAGTCAAAGGCTTTCTCATTGTCAAGTGACGCAATCACTCTCCAACCAAAATTGTCATGATTTACTTGTAGATTAGTATATAATTCTCTCAGATTAATATCTGCCGATTTCCCCGGCATGAACCCAAATTGATCCACCCCAGTGATAGCAAGAGTAATAGAGTAGAGCCGCATTGCAAATACTTTTGCCAGTATTTTGATGTCTAAATTTATAAGAGAAATGGGTCGGTAGGAATTACAAAGGTCTGGTGGCTTGCCTTGTTTGTGGATAATGCCTATGGTTGCATCATAGAGGGATGGCAGTAAACAGCCACTCTCAAAGGCAGTCATATATAAACCTATCAAGGTGGGTGCTGTGCTCATCAATGTACAACTTGAACCATTCAGCAGGGAGGACCTCTGGTCCTGGGCATTTCCCATGGCCAAGTGCCCTATTGCTCTACGAATTTCCCCCTCCATAACCGATCCCTCCAATACTGCTTTTGCCTCCTCTGACAACACTGGCAGAGAAACTGAGGCCAGAAAATTACAAATCTCGCTATCCGTGCAGTTAAATTTAGACGCATATAAATTGGTATAATATTCCGTAAACTGCACTTATATCTCCACTGGGTCATTCACCAGTTCCCCTCTTACATTTCGGATCCCAGTCACCACTGTCATAGGGGTTTCCAATCTAGCCAAAAAGGCTAAGGCCCTCCTGTTTTTGTCCCCTCCGCAAAAATTGTGTGTCTTTGTGACAGTAACCATTTTTGGGTATACTGGGTGAGGAGCAAATTATAAGATCTCTGCAGTCCCTATGTTCCTCGTCTGCATGTACGACATACTCAGCTTCTGCTGTGTCTCCAAATTCACTTTTTTTTTTATTAAGTACGTCTCTGTGAGCAGATATGGCGTTAATTAAGGTCCCTCTCATCACTGCTTTGAATGCTTCCCACTCAGTCAAGGGGTCAGTGGAGCCCTTGTTCACATTCCGGTAACTCTCCAGGTCTGTTTTACAGGTATTGGCTACCACTGGAACTTACAACCACTTTGGATTTAGCCTCCATGTCCTTGTAGTTCCCGTTATTTACTGGATCACCCTCACCAACAATGAGGCATGATCTGAGATACCCCAGGGCAAATAATTCACTGCTGCAATTTGGGATTGCATGTCTTTGCTCACAAAGGCTAAATCAATACGAGAGAGTGACCCAGAAGCCACAGGAAGCACGAGAACTGTCTATCAGTGGGATGTCTCCATCTCCACACTTCCGTAAGCTCTCAGCCCAGATGCTTAAGGCAGGGCTATGCAAGGTCTGCAGACGCAGTCTGTCCAAATCCTGGCTGAGGGTCGTGTTGAAATCGCCCACCAATGTAGTGGGTGTGGCAGGATATAGAGATATCAGGGCCATCACCTGATCCAATATAATGCTGGTGAACAGTGGGGAAATATATAAACCACCTATGACATAATTGGACCCCCTTATTTGAGAATGCATTACTAGAAACCTGCCCTGGTGGGTCTATGTGTAGGTGCAGCAATTTAAATGAAAGATTCTTTGCCACCAACAAATTGCATAATTCGAGAAGACCGCATGATAGATAGACCCTATCCATGGTCTCTTCAAAGCAAGAACCTTCAGCCCCCTGAGATGCATTTCCTGCAGAGTAACACTGTCTGGATTATACGACGAAGAAAATTAAAGACCAATGTCCTCTTCATTTTATAGTTTAATCCCCGGACATTCCAGGAAATCATGTTAAAAGATGCCATTGGACAATCTTGTGGAGTACCCAGATGCTGAAGCACATTCATCCCCAAGCACACAAACATTCAATCCCCACACACATACCATCGAAACATTGAACACCCCCATTCTCCATTCTCCCTGCCCGAACCTCCTGAACTTGATTGGGCTTGTTATCCCAAAAAACTGAACGGGGCTGTGCCAGAAGTAATACGTGTTTTCAGCCAGACATCAGGCTTAGCCCTGTTCACTTCACTGAAATGTCTCCTGAACACCATTATCAGGCGCATTACAGAGTGCAAGTGGCACTTTGTAATGCGCCTGATTTCAGGGGGCGTGCGGGAGGCAGGGCACACCAGAACCGTATGAAGCTATAACTTTTTAGCTTAGTTTTGCTATGGCAATTCTAGGCGCATTACTGCTGGAACAGGTATAACACTTTCAAATTGGTTTACCTCAGTCAGAAATGTCGTGCAAGGACTAGAATGCGCCTGATTTATGTTCATAAATCAGCCGCATTCTATGCTATTTTAATGCGCATGAAATTTGGCATTTAAATGTCAAACTTCGTACATGTGGCCCAAAATATCTGGATACTGAAAAACTATGGGCAACATGTATGTACAAGGCTGCGCCAGAAGTCTGCCGTCTTTTCAGCCCAAAAACTGGAGCAGCTGTGTTCGCTATATATTTTTAACCAGGCACACTCCAAAATTAGGCGCATTATAAAGCGCCCGCGGCACTTTGTAATACATCTGACATCGTGGGGGGCGTGCTGAAGGCGTGACGCACTACAACCGTACAAATCCACACATTTATAGCTTTGCTATGGCAATTCTAGGCACGTTACTGCTGGAACAGGTATACCACTTTCAAAGTGGTATACCTGATCCAGAAATCTCGTTCTAGCGCTAGAATGTGCCTGATTTATGACCTGCTGCGATCGGGAGATCAGCGGCGAGATCGCTGTGTACCGGTCATCTAACATGGCAGCTTTAAGCCTTCTATGTCTTCAATTTCCCCGAAGGCAGGAAGTGGAGAAACCGCCATCTTTGTACACCCTAATGCATTGTATATACAATGCATTAGGCTGTGTAAATGATCGAACCCCCTAGTGGTGAAGTTCCCGTTGGTGAATCAAAGTTAAAGTTTAAACAAAAAATATTTTTAAAGTGTAAAAAAAATAAATAAATATTAAAGTTAAAATCACCCACCTTTCGCCATTTTACAAATAAAAAATAACAATTAATAAAAAAAGTTACACATATTTGGTATCGTCGCGTCTGAAAAAGTCCAATCTATTAAAATATAAAATCATTTATCCTGTACACTGAAAACCGTAGAAGAAAAAAAATTCCAAAGGGCAAAATTGCGTTTTTTTGGGTCATTTCACGGCCCATAAAAATTTGAATAAATGTAATCAAAAAAGTCACATGTATTTCAAACTGGTAGCAATAAAAAGTTCAATCCTGCCGGCAAAAAATGCACCCTCACTCACGTTCATAGGTGTTAGAGCAAAAAAGTTATTGGTCTCAGAAAATTGTGCCTCGGCGCAAATTTCAAAAATAGAAAATGTTTTTCTACGCTACCAAAACATAACAGAAACCATACATTTTTGGTACTGCTGGATTCGTATTATCTGTAGAATACAGATAATACATCATTTTTACCTAAGATTGAACACCGCAAATTCAAAACTCCCGCAAACATGGCACAAGTATGTTTTTTTTTCACATGTTTCCCCACTTAGAATTTTTTCACGGTTTCCGAGTATATTCTTGGAAATTTAAAAAATTCCATTAAAAAAGTAAATTTTGGTCCCGCAAAATAAAAGCCCTCATATGTCTATTAGGTGAAAAAAAAAAAAAAGTTGTAGCTTTAAAGGGAGAGGAAAAAAATTTAGAGCCATTTATTATGCCCGTCTGTCAGGAAAGAGTTAAAAGTTTTTTCCCTGAGGTAAATTTGTCTTTTAAATTATGACCCTAGTGAACAGGTTCATGATTGAGGGCATTTAGCTATTAATGCGCACATAAAATTCCCCGCCTGGACACCAAAAATATACATGTGCCCTAGGGGGGTTTTTTTTTGTTACCCTTTATCTTGCAATTTTTCTAGTTATGTAAACCTTTTCCCGACATATGTACAGTACCAGAAAGAAATTAAACCCCCACTCTCGGGAGTTTTTTTTTAAAAGATTAAATAAAAATTGCTGTGGAATTACATTTTGAGACTATATACGGGTTTTGGCAATACTCCTCTCCACCAGCCCTTTTATTACCAAGTGTAATTCTATGTAAAAAAAAATTCCCCTTTTGTTGCCCATGAAACCCAATTTGGGGTTTCCCCTTTCTTTTCAAAATAATCGCTAAAAAAAATGAAAGTGGAGCCCCTAAAGGTTGCTTGGGCAAAGAGGAGATTTAGATCTAACAGTTTTAATTTTGGGGCCCCAAAATTTCTATTCACTTTTTTCGCTTTTTTCAGTGACAATAAATTTTGACCAAAATTGTGGCCGAAGTGGGAGAAGGGGGCAGAAAATTTATTGTTGAAAGAAACTGGTTTCCAAACCTACAGCTTAGTCCCATGCTTACTTTGCAATCTATCTCTCTCCCCTTTTACCTCCGTCTACCCCCCTTTCATCCTCCAAAAAATGTCCACATTAGGCTCTCCCCTTCCCCCCCCATGCCGCATCCAACATACTTATTTTTTTAAAATACCACAAAACCCCCCTTTTTCATGGTGCAACCAAACCCTTTATTTTCCGAAATCTGCGACACTTTTCATTCCCCCTGCTTCTTGTGCGGAGAAAATCTCCCAACCCGGTCCCCCTTCCTTTTCCCTCTTATCCCACCTCCCCCTTTTTTCCCCACAGAAAATACCGCAACCTGCGTAATATTTGTTTTTACCTTTTTTCCTGTTCCTTTTAAATATGTTTGGGGGAAGCCCGATCCGCTGTAATAAACTCACTTTTCCCATGACTGTTCTTCTAACCCTAAATTCCTAGCTCTCACAGAAATTTGGCCCCAGCAATAGACACTGTTCCCCCTCCCCGCTTCCCCTAGGGGGGCCCTACACTTCCCCCACACCCCCAGCCTGAGAACAGAGGGTGGAGGAGTTGGTTTTCTCTCTCCCAAAATGCACCTCCGGTCGTTCCCCCTGTCCCCTCCCTTTTTTTCCCCCTCCTTTGAGGCCCACACCCTCGACTTTTCCGGCCATTTTCTCTCAATCGGGGTTGTGTAAGCCCCCCCCGGCCCCCGCCAGTTTCGGGAAAAATTTTGCTCCCCTGGTTCCCTCATTTCTCTTATTGAAATCCCCACTCTCATCTGGGGTGTTTCAAACCCATTGAAAAACCATGTCTCCCCCCTGCCTTTGTTTTCTTTCATAACCTCTTCCTTTGGGCCCCTCGAACTTTAGACCTTGGTTTCTGTCGCCTTGCTCTATTTCAAAAAATTTTCAATCTCCTTTGGCTCTTCTGATCACAACCTTTTTCCCCTTCACTATCGCAACTCTCAGTCTTCTTAGACACACCCCCCATCACCCTTTCCAAAAATGTCCCGCCAATAAACACTAAAAAAATTATTAAAACCCATACAGTCATCACCCCCTAACCCTCCTTCTCCTGTCCTACCTGGCTTTAAAACCTTAAAAATGAAACCCCACAACCCCCCGGGAAAATATTGGCCCCCACTCAAAAAACCCCCCCCACCAAGTCAGACGTCCAGCCTTGGACACACCCAATCGTTTTCTCCCGAGTCCGGGTTTTCTGAGGTCTTTGGAGAAAGTAAAGCTCCTCAGATTTCCCACTATAAATTCATGCCAGGACTTACCAACTGCCCTTCACTTGCCAAACAAAATATTTAGCCTCCCTCACAAACACTACAAAACAAAAAAAAC
Source organism: Phyllomedusa bahiana (assembly GCA_025379985.1). NCBI lineage: Eukaryota > Metazoa > Chordata > Amphibia > Anura > Hylidae > Phyllomedusa > Phyllomedusa bahiana. The sequence continues at coordinate 17,434 of JAODAL010043034.1, read as the reverse complement.
CCCTGTTTGAAACTTTCACCCCCCTCCTCAGACCTAAAGTCGACCCGGTCACTGCCCTCTGGTTTTGAAGATTGGCCACTCACTCAAAGAAAAACGACAGTTACGGCAAAACTCACATCAAAATCCCCAAAAAAACACCAGTTATGTCCCTGCCCGAAACCCCTTTTATCTGCTTTCACCCTTTTGACCCCCATTAGAAAAAGAAGTGCCCAAGACTTTGATCTGCGCCCCCCCCACCTGCTCTGGGACCCCATTCCCCCCACCTTGTCCAGTCTATTTCTCCAGCGCTCTCTCCCCTCACTACAACTGAACCTCTCTTCTCCATGGGTCTTCCCATCCCCCTTTAAACCGTTTTTAAACCCCTTTACTAAAAAAGCCCTCTCTGGCCCCGTCCTGTGTACTAATACCGACCAGTCTCTAATTTTCCTTTTTATCTCTAAGCCCGGAAGTTGGTTATTCTCCCCTAATCCCCTATCTCTCTACTAATCCTTTTTGACCCCTGCAATCAGGTTTCCCACCCAAACCCCACAGAAACTGCTCTAGAAAAGTTTTAAATGACCCCAAACTGCAAAATCTCAGGGTAACTACTCATTGTTGCTTTTCCCCGGATTTTTCCCCCGCATTTGCATGTTGAACACCACCTCCCCCTCAACATGCTCAGTTCCATTGGCCTCCATGACACCCCTCTCTCTGGTTTTCCATCCCACCTCCGCCGCCATTCTGTCCATTTTCCGGTTTTACCCCCCTTTCTTCCCCTTTTGTTGGGGTTCCACGGTTGTTGGTCCTCTCCCTTTTCAATCTAAACCAGCCCCCTTGGACAAACCCCCAGATTTTTGGTTCCGTCCACTTACAAGAGAACTCAACTATACCCTCCTCCCGAGAAATCACTCCCGTCCTGTACAAAACACCATGATGTCTGTCCCTGTTTGACATCATGTCCTCCCGTATCTTAAACTAAACCTCCTTAAACTGAACTTCGTATCCCCCCGTCTACTAAACCCCCCCCCCCTGCTATCTTGTTGGTGTGTGGGTGTGTGTGGGCACCAACATAATCCCAGGAGCAGGCCCCTGTCTTGGGGTTATACAGATTTGGTCGTCCTTTTCCCCTTTAAAACCAATCCCTTTCACGCCCTGTCACTGCATCTCAAGAAAAACTCCAGAATCCGTCCTTTTTTTACTTTTCTCACTTCTTGTTGCCTTATTCTTTTCCCTCTTGTGCTGTAAAATCCTACTTGTTGGTCTCCCTCCGTAAAAACTCTCCTTCCCAAACTGTTGAATGAGCAGCCCGGTTTGTCTTTTTTTTCCAGGCTATACTGTGCCCCTACCTGTGTCAGTCTCCACGGCTCTTTCTTTCAAAAAATACAACATAACTAAACACTTCCACCATTAAGCTCTCCCAGCGCTGCACGCCCCCACATCTCCTCCCCCCATCTCTGTTTCCCCCTCCGGGCTCCGCTTGTTGATCTAAGATTACCACCCCCCTCATCCGAAACCCCCCTTGCCCCCCCTACAAGATTTCGACGTTTCCCTTTTTCTGGAAAAATGTTACCACATGTCATCAGGCAAATCCCAATCACAGTTTTAAGGGCGCTCTAAAAACCCCTCTTCTTAGACAAGCCCACAAGACCTAATTGTTAAAACCCCCCCAAAATTTTGTCCACATTCATCCTTCCAAAAATTTGGCACCCACAGGCACTTATCTGTAATAGATGTATGGTTGGGGTGGCGGGGTTTATCCAATTTTTTTTTGTTTTTACAACCCCATTTATTAACATGGTGGACCATTGTAAACCAAGCATTGTCCCCCTTTTTTTCACCCATACACCCCAATAGATTTAAGCTTTGGAGAGGGGCCCCCACAAACCCGTGTTGATTTGTACATACTTTTTTATAATGTAAAGTCTGGCTTGTCTGTGCTTATACCTCTATTTGTAAAGTCTTGGAATTGTTGGGGGCCCATAAAATAAAGAATATTATTATTTTTATTCATATGTACGTACGCACTTTTTCTGGAAGTTCTGGATGTTGTTCTGACTCAAAAATATTCAATTGTCCCCTTGTTCTTTTGTTATGTTTCTTGTTAAAACACTCCCGTCCAGAGCCTCATTAACCTTTCCATAATTTTTATTTCCCCTTTTTGTCATTTCCCCTTTTTTCTCCGGGGGTACAAATTGTATTTTTTTTTTTTTTTTTTTTTTTTACAAGGCTTTTATCTTTCCCGGTACTTTTAACAGCATCTAGGCATTAACGGGGGGGCATGCCCCTGATATAGAATATATAAATTCATGATGGGAGTTGTAGTCTCCCAACAGCTGGAGAGCTAACGTTGCAGACCCCTGATCTAGAGATATGCTTTACAGCAGCCACAGGGCCCATAGAAGACAACAGTCTCGATATGTTTATTGAGTTCTATGGGAGAGTTCTAGGCATGCTCTGTGATGTCTGTAGAGATAATGCGCAGGGAGGGGGAGAGGCTGAGGTGTAAATAGTGGATCTAGGACTATCTGCACATTGGTGTGACCTTTCTTTGTAATCCAGCATGAGATGATAATGAGGAGTCTGCTGAGAAGTGATCTGTGCAGAACAAGAAGTTTTAAGCGATTATTTGGCTTAGTCGCTAGAATGAAGACTGCAATATTTCAGAATGGAAATGTTAAAAAATCAGTGAAAACTTAAAAAAAATTATTAACATAAAAACTAGATTTAAACAATAGATCGTTCTCTTGAAAAATTTTTCCTTTAGTTTCCCCATTTAAATTTTGTGACTGAAACCTTCCACCATTTCTGTCGCCAGTCTTTGGACCCTTTCTGTTTTGTCAATTTCTTTTTGTAGGTGAGGTCTTCAGAAATGAAAATAGTATTCCAGATATAGTCATACGCAGTGGCATAGCTAGTTTTTTTTTGCCTCTCGGCAATGTCCCTGATTTTCCCACCCCTTTTTTACAGACCCCAAAACCCCCCTTTCTAGGCCATACCTTTTTTTAAGGTTCCTTCTTAAACCATAAATCATAATGACTAGATAATAAAATTGTGTTTTTTGGGCCCCTATTTTGGTTTAGAAAAAGTTTTTTTGTAAGTTTTTTTTTTTGAATGATAAGTTGACATTTTAATTAGCACCATGTTGGAGTAAATTGGCGTTTTTCATCACTTTTGATTCTGTTTGGGAGTTGGAGGGAAAAAATAAATACAATTATGGCATTTTATATTTTTGTAGAAACCCATTCGATTAATAAAAAAAATAAATTTGATTGGAGCTTCGGTACGCCAATACCAATTATGTGTACCTTCATAATAGTTTTTTTTTACAGGGGAACAGGTGTTTTTTGTTTATTTCTTTACATGTTTAAACATTTTTCATTTAGATATTTTTTTTAAACTTTTTTATAGTCTCAAAATAGGTGGAAGCATCCTTTATCTTTTTAAACATTATTTGTATTGATGTATTAACAGCACATAGTAGAAAAGTGAAAAAATAGGCGATAACTTTTAGAGGCTAACTGAGTATATTTGATATAGTTTCGGAGGACTAGTCCCTTCTTCAGGGCAGTGTTTTACAAAAACTGAAAATACACAGACTTTTTATACACACAAGACATGGATCTTCAAATGATCTTAGAATTCTTAAAAATAACAAAATGCGAAATATAGGTAGAGCAGTTATTTACAACTGTCAAGAATAAACAGTCTGGAAACTTGTGAGGCGTGACGGGAGTGATCAGTAATTATTTCTCTTATCTTTATATGCAATCAGGGGAGATTTGTTGCACTCACAGTTCACACATAGCTTGACATGAAGCTGGCATGAATATTTAACCCATTTTGCAGAGTTTTAAATTTTTGCATTAATTTATACACTCACCGGCCACTTTATTAGGTACACCTGTCCAACTGCTCGTTAACACTTAATTTCTAATCAGCCAATCACATGGCGGCAACTCAGTGCATTTAGGCATGTAGACATGGTCAAGACAATCTCCTGCAGTTCAAACCGAGCATCAGTATGGGGAAGAAAGGGTGATTTGAGTGCCTTTGAACGTGGCATGGTTGTTGGTGCCAGAAGGGCTGGTCTGAGTATTTCAGAAACTGCTGATCTCCTGGGATTTTCACGCACAACCATCTCTAGGGTTTACAGGAATGGTCCGAAAAAGAAAAAACATCCAGTGAGCGGCAGTCCTGTGGGCGGAAATGCCTGTTTATGCCAGAGGTCAAAGGAGAATGGGCAGACTGGTTCGAGCTGATAGAAAGGCAACAGTGACTCAAATAGCCACCCGTTACAACCAAGGTAGGCAGAAGAGAATCTCTGAACGCACAGTACGGCGAACTTTGAGGCAGATGGGCTACAGCAGCAGAACCACACCGGGTGCCACTCCTTTCAGCTAAGAACAGGAAACTGAGGCTCCAATTTGCCCAAGCTCATCGAAATTGGACAGTAGAAGATTGGAAAAACGTTGCCTGGTCTGATGAGTCTCGATTTCTGCTGCGACATTCGGATGGTAGGGTCAGAATTTGGCGTCAACAACATGAAACATGGATCCATCCTGCCTGTATCAACGGTTCAGGCTGGTGGTGGTGGTGTCATGGTGTGGGGAATATTTTCTTGGCACTCTTTGGGCCCCTGGTACCAATTGAGCATCATTGCCAACACCTTGTGGAATCTATGCCACGAAGAATTGAGGCAGTTCTGAAGGCAAAGGGGGTCCAACCCGTTACTAGCCTGGTGTACCTACTAAAGTGGCCGGTGAGTGTATTCCCATTCATTCCTCTCCCTCTGAGTCTTAAAATCTCCCATTAAGACCATTACCTGCAAATCTTCCATGGAATGATTTTCGAGAAATGTGCGGCCACTGGCAGATCAGTTCTGTTGTTGTTAATGTTGAATCTGTGTGAATTCATACGCTGGCTGAGTCTCTGCCCTGTTTCCCCCACATAGAGGCCTGTGGTAGGACATTGCATACACATAATCAGATACACCACATTGGAAGACCTGCAGGAAAATGTCCCCCTAATTCTGTGCACCTGCTGGGACTGTGGGACAGGTACACTGTCAGCAGTGTGGATGTGTCTGCAGGTCTTGCACCTGTTCTGCAGGCAGGGTGAGGTGCCATTTTCAGTTGGGGGCCTTCAGAGCGCTCCGGACAATAATGCGCCGCAGGATTGGTGGTTGCCGAAAGGAAAGGAGAGGGGGGACTGGGAATATGTCTCTGAGTCTGTTGTCCCTATGTAGCACAGGTTGAAGTTCTCTGGAGAAAATCATTCCATGGAAGATTTGCAGGTAACGGTCTTAATGGGAGATTTTAAGACTCAGAGGGAGAGGAAGAATGGGAATATAAATTAATGCAAAAATTAAAACTCTGCAAAATGGTTAAATATTCATGCCAGCTTCATGTCAAGCTATGTGTAACTGTGAGTGCAACAAATCTCTCCTGATTGCATATAAAGATAAGAGAAATAATTACTGATCACTCCCGTCATGCCTCACAAGTTTCCAGACTGTTTAATTCTTGACAGGTTGTAAATAACTGCTCTACCTATATTTCACATTTTGTTATTTTTAAGAATTCTAAGATCCTTTGAAGATCCATGTCTTGTGTATAAAAAGTCTGTGTATTTTCAGTTTGTTGTATAACATCAGTCTGAAGAAGAGAGCTAGTCCTCTCGAAAGCTCACTATCAAATATACTCAGTTAGCCTCTAAAAGGTATCGCCTGATTTCTTCACTATTCTACTACTTTCTATGGCTAACACGGTACAGCATTATACTACTTATACAGCACATGTGACAGTCAGCCTATTAGACTTTAACAGGCCGTCTGTACATTGCAAAGCTTCTGGTCACCATGACATGAGAATCTGAGTGGGTAACACAGCTTGGTGTGTCTAGATCTGATGTTATTAAGTAATCACCCTTTGTGCGACACTAAGGGCCACATGTATGAAAACTGTCTAGGTCTAAAACTCACTGTGTTGCCCATAGCAACCAATCAGAGCGCCCCTCTCATTTTTCCAGAGCACTACATAAAAGTAAATTGGCACTCTGATTGGTTGCTATGAACAACAAAGGGAATTTTAGACCTAGACAGTTTTCATACATGTGGCCCTAAATGTTATCTTTTTTTAAAATTAGCTGTGAACTTATCTATACATTTTTTATTTGTTATTTTGTCCAAATGTTTAGAACATATCCTTCGGATTTCATGAACTCGTCCTAACAAAATCATATTGATGTTTGCAGGAAATGAAACTGTCATTTCACAGTAGGTTGTTTCTATCATTCGGCTTAGAGTATAATGTAGTGTAAGATTTATGTACATCTATCTTCATTTCCCCATCTAAAAAAGAAATGCTATTTTGTTATAGAAACTTGATGTCTCTCATCATAATATTTTTCAAATTGGAATAAATCTTCCTTGGTACCTCATCAAATTACCAAAATGTTACCCACATATTGTAACCATGTTACCTTATGTGCAGCATAGGGATTGCCAAAAACATGCTGATCTTCAAATGTTGACATGAATATATTTGCACATCTAGAGGCCTTCACTGAGGTCAATAGTCTTTACCAAATCAAAAGCAACAAAGTATGATGTCCAACAATGATCTTTTCATTCATCAGTTGTGGATCTTCACACAGTTTCTTCCAGATTGCCATTGTGCCTTTTTCACATGGTTTATTTATGTACAAACCTTTGAAATTAAATGTCCACTTAAATTGGATGGGTTCATCTGGAAGGCCAATGAATGACCACCGGGTGTAGTAATTTACTAGCAATCATTAGGCTGCTTCGTTTTGGGCCAACCTTGAAACTGAGATGAAACATTAGTTAGCAGTTTCTTCTCTGCTACCCTTCGTGTGTAAGACTACTGAGCCACATTCTTTTTTACCTGCTGCAACACCGTCATATTCAACTGAGTAATTGGTTCCTACAAGCAATTTCTGAGCATGTTATATCCTTACCATGGGACTGTAGTGTCACAAGCCTTAAATTTCCTTTGTTCCTGGCGCAGTCCTTTAATCTACAGTTGGGTAAGTTTAGTGTCAGACTGGGGCGTCTGAGCCACACCAATGGAGTTGATTCTTTGGGCCCACTCTAAAGTTACTGTACATGACTGCACATACTGCATATGACTCTTGCACTCTGCTTCTTGCTTTCTTACTGAAAAGTAGTCTCCAAGTGCTCACACTGCAAGAACCATAATAGAGTTAGGTGACCTCCAAGAGAGAAATTAATTTTAAGGTAAAGTATATTTTTTCAATTGATATAGAGGTACACAAGCAGGTATATTAGAGAATTGTATTATCTGCAGTACTGTAATATACTTTTGTTTACTGAAGCACTTCTTCCACACAAGAGCAATGCAAAGGGAGCTTCAGGAAAACTAAATTCCTCACTGTTGCCCTTAGGACCAGTCATGATATTATATGCTGCCATTTACAATCTGAACCAAGTGTAAGGAAGTTGTCGTCTGGGAGATCAAATTCTCAGCAGCTTCCCTTCATCCCAAGAGTAGTCTACACTGTGTTTTATGACAGTCTATAGATTTTGTTCTATAGGTTGTAGATCACCATAAATGGGAATCTATAGTTTGTCAACAGGTTCTAGGGCAACCCTTGGAATTTATGGTAGTAGCATGTATACCTCACAACTTGTATACTTAAGAGGAGGTCTATGGTTTTAGACTTTTAGTGTTTATTGCACTTAACACTTCATGTTGCATAAGTTTACATCTGAAAAATGTGATTCTCCTGTAGACAAACTAGAAATGCCCTTTCAGGGTAAATCATGGTTTCATCAAATAAAGTCTACCCATCATGCAACTACAGTCATTGCACTCAACCACCCTGACACATGTTTTGCCAAATCACGTCTTCAGGGGACATTGAACTATCCCTTTCATTCAATTACGATAGTGGGGGGCTTCCAAAGTAATCCGTCACAGTATTGGATGATTTAAACTATGTACGATTACTGTGATGTTGATATGGGTAATATCTAAATATGTTTTCTTAGTTCTCTTTAGGCATTTATGTATGAGGAATAGTAACATGTTATATGAATTATTATACCATAATACCTGGTTGCAAAATCTATATTAGTACTGTGCATTATGTGTTATGTGGCCACTGTATCACGCCACTGTGACCCTTTTTTTTGTGATCTCTGTAACTACCTCTATGTATTTTAAGCAAATAAATATTATTATTCAAATTTTTTGGGGCTCACTAATGTATTGTAGAAAAGTCTACAATTACAGTTCTCCTATGATCCATTAATAAACTTTGCTGGGTTTGTAGTAACCTTTAATCTTTGGTACATGTGTAATATGTAGCTTTTTGTAGTTTTAGCAGAAATACTTGGAAATGCTTGATAAAATATTACACAATGAAATTAATAGTCTCTGGCTCTGTTTTATTATTTTCCATTTTCTTCAAAGAATAATGAATAAATGATATATTAAATACACTTTGACTTTTCGGACTCCATACAGCTCATAATTACTTATTCAATGCTCTCACCATTCAGACATTTCTTATCCATGTTGGGTGACAGACAATGGTCTCCATTATAAAATATGATATTATGACCATGATATAAATTATCCACTCAACATCAAAACCGTGTGGTCATCATGTCTGAGCATACAATACAGACAAAATGGACAATGAGAAGTCCCAAACCACTCTAAGGACTTGGCACATCTTTAGGCCTGTCTAATTTTTTATGCTAACCATTGTCTGTCTCCTTTACACCAATATTTTCTGCCAAAATCATAGCAAAGCTATCTCCTTTTTCCTCTAAGCATAACAATAGAGCAATAGAGAATAAACAAAAGGCAAAAAGAATCCCAAATGAGCCACCAAATCGGAATAGCATAATATAAAATTCTAATAATTATTCTACTAAATTGGTAATTAATATAATGGGTCACTAACCATGAAAGACAAATAATAATAACTATTAGAGAGAGAGACATTAATATTTGGTCAGATTTTGAAGAGGACTTATATAAAAATATAATGGGGCAGTTTTACTATTCTCCAAATTTTTCATGGAGGCCAAGGCTGTTTCGTAAACTTGGCACATCTGCAAAAATTAGAGCAAAGCCATGTCCCTTTTCCTCAAAGTCTAGCCCTCTGGTCACATGAGCCACGAAAAGTGTCTCACTAAATAAAGGTGTCCAAAACAAGATGTGCCAAAGTGATCCAAATTTTTCCACAATTCACAAGGTCTAGGTAAAACACATTAGTAAACTTGCCCTACTATATGTATTGGGTAATTTAAGATTATCAGGTTCTGGAATATGTTCATTAGCAGATTTATTTCAGAATTGTATTTTTGGTACTAAAAGCCCTTATAACTGTCTTAACTTATCCAGTGGCTATATTAGGAAATCCTGAGAAAGTCTTCATGTGCTGCTCTGCATACTCATACTCATTATGTGTAATACACTGGGTGGAGAAAAAAAAAAGATTAATAGCTGAAATTCTTAGTAATCGTGTTTTCATTTTCTAGGGCTATGGTTCAAAATCAACAAAAAAATCCCAATTGAGATCCAACAAAAAAGATAGCTGCAAATATTTTGATGTAGGTATGTGGTGCTAGAGAGTGCAATGAAAGAGCAACTCGTTCCCGGGCCCCAATGCAAAATTTGTGATGGGTCTTCAGGTATACCACGTCATTGATAGTACACTGATACTTTATGTGAGAGAGACCTCACAGGCTCTAGAGCCCAAGTGCAGTACAAAGATAGTGTTGCGGACGGCACTAAACTCCAAACCGACCAGATAATGACTTCTGATGCGTTTCAGACAATCAAATGCCCTTAGTCATGGCTTTGACTAAGTGCATTTGATTGCCCAAAATGTGTGCCGTCTGCAACCTTATCTTTGTACTGCATCACAACGCTACTTGAGGCGAACAGGTACGTGCACCACTCTTCTGGCCCTATTCATTCCCTTGTGAATTATAGGAATAACTGGCTGCAAAGTTTCCTTTTCTAGAGCCCAAGTACAACTGCACCTTCTGCGCTTCCTTTAGTAATGTCCCTGCTTATGTGTCATTATTCATCTTCAACACTGCAGTCTTTTGATAGTGTTGCAGCTTCTTGAATGTCAGTGTAAAAGGAAATGTCCTTTAGGGATATTAAACATGTGTTAGCTGCACCTTTCTAAAAAATTTGCAAATTCATTTAGGTTAAAATGTTACATCATACAATGGTATAGACTTCTAGACTCCTGTGCACAGTGCGGAATTATTTCTGCAACAGGGTAAAAAGAATGGATCATAGTGACAAGTAATTGGCTCCAAAGTCACCCGCAAATGGCATTTTCTTCTATTGGACTTTTAGGGCCACATGTATGAAAACTGTCTAAGTCTAAAATTCACTTTGTTTACCATAGCGACCCTCTCATTTCTCCAGAGGACTATATGAAATGAGAAGGGCGCTCTAAATGGTTGCTATGGGCAACAAAGTGAGTTTTAGACCTAGACAGTTTTCATACATGTGGCCCTTGGAGCCCATTATTATGTGTAAGCCTGGGCTAACTGGAAGATACTTTAGTAGTCTTGTAAGACAGTCGGATTCTGAGAACAAGACATGTGGAATTCCTCTAGTTTATATGCATGTGATTCATTACTTCAAGTACAAGTAATAAGCACTGTTGTGTACATATGGGAGTAGACGCAACTTCTACATCTATGTTTCTAGGCCGTTATGCCATATGTATCTCTACTCCTCTGAGAGGTATTGGGATGCCTACAGAAGTGAAGAGAATCATCACTTGACTGCTGACTCATCTCTTAATTCCCAAATAGTGTAGGGATATAAACTAATGTTTAAAAGGGTATTCTTACAACAATGATTAGCTTAAACTTTAAACATGTAGGCAAAGTTAAATAAAGACTATTATCAAATACATTGATGTTCTGATTTTGTTTCGTTCCAGAGTTAGAGCAGTTATATCCTGCTTGTGTACACAAGTTTCCCTAAGTTACCAACCTCTCTCAACAGTGACCAGGATGGTGACGTCACTCCCTTTTGTATCTTATCAACAGCACAAGTTTATTTATGTTTCTTACTGGCAATCATTAAACTTATAGAATTCCGTAGACATGTCCTGCTGTTAGAACCCCTCCATCACCAATGTCCCTCTAACATGCTCAGCTAGGAATAGCAGAGCTGATATGCCAATCACTGCATTAGGACCTCCAGCCGTCTAACCGGAAAGTGTAAACCTGAATTTGGCTATGAAGAGCAGGCTCTATGAAGCCTTTAAACCCCTTTAAACAAAATTTGCACATGCAGTTAGTGATTATATGAGGCAATAGCAAAATATTATTTGATAGGTCTTTACCAAGTCATGTACTTCTACATGTGGGAATGCTATGAAACCCAATCTAAGCAGTTTTTTCTTTACCATTTTATTCTAGTGTTAGTAATGGAGGTGTGTCATGGCTAGGCTGTGCTCAGGCTGCAGGGATCAACAGGCTGCAGCAGCTGATGCACGATCCCACCCTGATAAACATGCTGCTGACAACTCTGTGAGTGACAGGGGCCCAGCCACTCCTGACAGGGGGCGAGTGCACCAGCCAATGGGAGGACCCGGAGGCCGCTCTAATCAGCTGCAGGGGCGGTATCCAGGAATCCCATTTAAACTCCCTGAAGGCTGGGTGCTGCGCCTGTGATATTCCTGGCTACCTTGTTATTTGTTTTTTTTTTTGCTTATCCGAATCCCTGACCTCGGCTTGTCTCCTGACCCCCGGTTTGTCCCTGATTTTTGTATCCTCCTCTGTTCGTGTTTTTCCCTTTGGTTTTGTTTACGTTTATCCCTCTTTTTTCTTTTTTGGGTTTTTTGGTTTTTTCCTATTTGATATTGACCGGGACTGTCTACATTCTATTTTCCTCACCCCCCCAGCACTTTACAAGCAGGGACTGTCGCCCATTGCCGTCTGCCCCTGGGGCACACTCAAGTAGGCAGGGACAGTGGGCTGGGTTCCTTTTGGGGCTAACTCCCCCCCTTGACGGGACATTATCACGGGCCGAAACCCGTTACTGCCTACCCCTCCTAGGGACCCCATACACTCTGGTAGAGCAATGCAGGGGCAACCCCAGCTAGCCGGGAATCCGCTGAGGGAGAACAACGGGGAGGCTCCCCCAAAATCAGGGGGCCCCTGCTTTCCCTTCCCCTCCTGGAACCCCCTATCCAGTTCCCTACAGTTTCGCAGAAACGAAGGCCTTTGTGGTATTTGAGAGGTTGTCGCCTTATTTTAGGCTCCCCCCACTTACCTGGGGGAATGAGGAAAAAAGGGGGGGAATTTTTATGTTTTTACCGGGTTTTCCCCCCAGGAGGGGCATTTTCTTACCGCATGACTCCCTGAACTGTCTTCTGTGGACAGGTTCTTTGCCGTTTTAGGGGTACTTTTTAATGACCCAATAGGGAACGGGGGCCAAAGCTCACTGCCCCCCTTGGGGCAGGGTGAAAGAAGGGGAGGAGTTTTTGCTCCAATTTTTCGTCCTGGTGCGTCTGTCGGATGGAAAATGACGCAGCTCTCAGATGCCATTTAGATTGGGGTTAGCTGACCAGTGAAGATTTATTGTGGCTTACCCTACCCCCGGGTACTTTAATGGGGCCATGGCACTGGCCTTCGTCTGGACAGACGTTTAGGGGAGACGGCGGGAAAAAGGGGTTCCCCCCCCGGGGTCCACCCCCATGGTCACCCCAAAACCCGTTGTTTCCGACTTAAAACCCAAGGACCCATGCAGTGGGGCTTTTCGTCATTTCCTTTTAACCGAAGGAAATACTCGTCGTATCCAGGGTTGTGCCTACTGGGAAAAGAGGACACAGAATTCGGAAAAAGCTCCAAACGGAACCCCGGGCGGAAAAACTCCAACCCTAGGGGAACAGGAAGATCACCTAGGTGAGCGTATTTCCTATTTATCTAATAAGTTGCGCAACCATTAAATTCATACTGGCGCTGCCGGTTCTTTGGAGTGCTTTTGTGTTTTCGGATCACTTCTAATTTTGTTGATGCGTTTTTCCCCAAAACGTCGGGGCCTCCCCTTGTAAACCGCTATTGACTCGCTGCGGGCTGTGGGCAATTGACTAACTCCACAGACGGGGCTAATCCAATATTGTACCCCTACTGGAATGGGGTCGGATCCATACAATTGAAAATTTGTTTTCTATTTGCAGGGGGGGCTGCCCGCTGATGGGGGTTTTTGGCTGCCCGGTTCAGAAAAATAACCCATGTTACGGGAATTCGGGGAAAATTATCATGGGGACAATTTTTTGTTTTGACAAAATGTCTCCTTACCACTGGGAAATACGATGTCAGGCTAATGTTCAAATCTGGAACAGCTGTGCCACGTTGAGGCCTATGCGGCATTTTGTGCAGTTTGCCGCGGCTAAGGTTCCCAAACTCATCCCCGGTGAACTTGCCCTCCACTTTACCTGAAATCCATATTGGTTTCAGGGGGTTTAATCCGGTGGATATGGGCGAAATTACCCCTTCCCTCCGTATACAAAACGTGTCTCCCCCGGCCCCTTCGTAAGAGTATTCAGCTGTGACTCCCCTCAAAACCCCTTCTCCTTTTTCCAAAGGGGGAGTTAGAAAATGAAGTCCCCTATCTAGTTTGGGAAACCCCAAAAAGGTCCGCGTTTTGGGCCCTTTAATTTTTCCCCAAGGAGAGATTTGGGGTTCCGGCGAAAAACCAAATCCCTGCTGACGCCCGGTGAGGGAATTCCATGAGTCTCACCCCCAAAAAACCCATCCAGGAAGGGTCCGGGGGGCCCCCTCCAAAAAGGGGGGGTAGTCAGGGCTTAGACAGTGTCAGGCTGTAGGGACAACAGGCTGCAGCAGCTTGTGCATGACCCACCCTGATACACTTGCTGCGACAACATTGCTAAGTACAGGGGCCCAGCCACTCCTGACAGGGGCGAGTTTCACCACCCAAATTTGGAGGACCTGGCCCGCCGCTAAATCACTGCAGGGCGGTATCCGGGAACCCCCATTTAAACCCCTAAAAGGCTGGGCCCCGCCCCTGTGATATTTCCGGCTACCTTATTATAGTTTTTTGTTTTTGCTTATCCTTAACCCTGACCTCGGCCTTTTCTCCGCCCTCCGATTTATCTCCTGATTTTGTACCTCCCCCGTTCGTTTTGACCCGGCTTTTTTACTTTTATCCCCCTGTTCTGATTTGGGTTTTGGCGTTCCTTTTTTTAATTGACCTGACTTTCCGACTTTTCACTTCCTCACTGTCCCCAGCATTTTAGCAGAGCAGGGAACGTCGCCCATTCCTCTGCCCCCTGGGGCAGCACGAAAGTAGGCGGGGACATTGGGCGGGTTCCAGTTAGAATCACTGCACCTCCCCTTTACTGACAAGGGGGTCTGACAGAGCATCTTTATTTCTATACGGGGGCTTGGTTTCAGCCAGCAGCGTTTTTTGGCACCCCAAGGCTGACACTAACCCCTTATTACTATTTCCCCAAACCCAACGCACCAAGGTTACTGGAAAGAGACGGGTTACCATCAGAAGCGGACTCTCTAATCTGAAGGTCCACTTCTAGGGCAGCTGCAGGCTGATATTTTTAGATGGGAAGGGACCAATAACCATGAACCTTCCCATTCTGAAAGTATCAGGCTGCAGCTGTCGGTTTTACCTTAATTGGTTATGAAAATTTTAGGTTTTTAATAAACAAATGATAAAAAAAAAAGATATGAGGTCCCCCCTTTTCATAACCAGCTATTGTAAAAATGACAGCTGCAGCCTGATACTATCAGAATGGTAAAGTGCATGGATATTGGATCTCTCCCATCCTAAAAATACCAGTTCGTAGGCATCCCAGAACAATTATCCATTAGGGTTACCGCCTTCCCAGTACCCTTGGTGCGTTGGGTACCGGGTAATAGGAAAGGGGTTTTAAATCCACCCTTTTGAGGACAAGAAAACCCCAAGCCCCCAAGCCCAGTAATAGGAAGGTATCATCAGACCCCAATTCTAAAAACGTCAAAAAATGTTAATAGAAACACAAGAAACAACACAAAAAATGTATTTGAATAAATATTCCTGGAGACCATACTGTTATGACCATTTTAAATTAAAAATCATTCAAACCAAAAGAAATACCAACAGGGGAAAACCGTAGATAAAAAAACACTGCAAAAAATTTATATATAAACTCCACCCCTTCCCTTCTGGGATCTTGCCTACGGGTTTCTTTTGGTGGGGGCAGGGAAGAGTGTTCAGGCTGCACAATATATTCCACAGGTACAGGCCACAGATACAGCACAATCCCAGGGGGGTTGGTCCTCTGTTCCCCATTCCCAGGAGGCTAGGGCTTGAACCCCATCTCCCTTTCCTCCTTGACCATTGTGTTATTCTGCCTAGTGCCATCATGAAATACAACCCCCCCCCCCATCACACCATAACATCCCCACCTATCACCCTATAGCCCCCTCACTTCCGCCTATCACTCCATGATGTTTCTTAGATAAATTCTGCAGGGATGGAATTTACTGAGAGAAGTCATTATGGTGGGTTTCCAAAATGCAGTGTCCTAGGCTGCCGTCTCCCCAAACCACCTAGATCCTATGGGCCACGTGGATCCCGCACTAGGGATTTATATTGGCATCCACACAGTGCAGTCTTAATTTTTACCACTTTGTACCCAAATTGTTTTTTTCAGAAAAACACATCAAAAGGTGTATACTAAACAAAACACCATTGCAATGTGTGACTCCTACTTTAATAGGGGTTTCTTAAGGCTCAGTGCCTAGGGCAGCATGAGCTGTAAATACTACTCTTACTGTTTGCCTATACAGGGTAAGGCAAGGATTCCTTGTGAAGTGATAAAATTGCGGTTCTCCCTCTTTCTATGGCATTGTCTACCACTGTCAGTATTAAAGTATAGGAGGGGTCTGTTTCGCTGTTCTTTTCAGTTAGAGGAGGGCTGTGAGTCTCATATCATCACATTGATAAGTATGCTCTTTATGATGTCACTATTGCCTAACTTTTTTCCAGTCTAGGTTCACATTTCAGGTATTGATGAAATAAATGAAGTGAGCTTCACATGTGTGGCCACCTCCCCGCACACTGCAGAAATGAGGATAGGTTGTAAAGAGATGGATAAGGTCTTGGACTTATAACTATCGGACAATCTTGTCAATATGCTATATATATCTGTAATTGGAATACCCCTTTCATTACTGTATGACAACTACACTCACCGGCCACTTTATTAGGTACACCATGCTAGTAACGGGTTGGACCCCCTTTTGCCTTCAGAACTGCCTCAATTCTTCGTGGCATAGATTCCACAAGGTGTTGCAACGATGCTCAATTGGTACCAAGGGGCCCAAAGAGTGCCAAGAAAATATTCCCCACACCATGACACCACCACCACCAGCCTGAACCGTTGTATACAAGGCAGGATGGATCCATGCTTTCATGTTGTTGACGCCAAATTCTGACCTACCATCCGAATGTCGCAGCAGAAATCGAGACTCATCAGACCAGGCAAACGTTTTTCCAATCTTCTACTGTCCAATTTCGATGAGCTTGGGCAAATTGGAGCCTCAGTTTCCTGTTCTTAGCTGAAAGGAGTGGCACCCGGTGTGGTCTTCTGCTGCTGTAGCCCATCTGCCTCAAAGTTCGCCGTACTGTGCGTTCAGAGATGCTCTTTCTGCCTACCTTTGGTTGTAACGGGTGGCTATTTGAGTCACTGTTGCCTTTCTATCAGCTCGAACCAGTCTGCCCATTCTCCTTTGACCTCTGGCATCAACAAGGCATTTCCGCCCACAGGACTGCCGCTCACTGGATGTTTTTTCTTTTCGGACCATTCCTGTAAACCCTAGAGATGGTTGTGCGTGAAAATCCCAGAGATCAGCAGTTTTCTGAAATACTCAGACCATCCCTTCTGGCACCAACAACCATGCCACGTTCAAAGGCACTCAAATCACCTTTCTTCCCCATACTGATGCTCGGTTTGAACTGCAGGAGATTGTCTTGACCATGTCTACATGCCTAAATGCACTGAGTTGCCGCCATGTGATTGGCTGATTAGAAATTAAGTGTTAACGAGCAGTTTGGACAGGTGTACCTAATAAAGTGGCCGGTGAGTGTATCTACACTATACAATTACATCCACTTGTAGGTTAAGAGCAGAGTTAGGTCCGAATGGGTTTAAGATCTTAGCTGTAAGGTTTTCATACGCTACCAACAAGCAAAGTTCTTAAAAGTATGAGAAATTTGAAAGAAAAAGTTCAAACTCTGTTTTGCATCAAACCATAAACCTCCTTTACAACCAGTTACCATAAATAATGTAATTGTAAGTCTATGCAAAACCACAAATAGTGAAAAGCACAATTGCCTACATAGTTAGTCACAATAAAAATATTGATATTCTGTATATAAGAATGTGCTTTTTGTGTTTT
>JAODAL010043033.1:0-34240 GCA_025379985.1 Phyllomedusa bahiana | reverse complement strand
GTGGGAAAAAAGAATTGCTGTTTTAAGATTTACTAGATGCTGCGTCAATACAATGCTGGGTGCGAAAAAAGTCAAAAAAAACACGAAAACTGTTATGTTTGGTATAATAAACAATATTTTTGCACCTTTCAATTCACCTGTGGTGATATAGAAATTGCTGTTTTAAGATTTACGTAATGCTGCGTCAATGAACAATGTTGGTGCGCAAAAGTAAAAAAAACACGTGACTGTTATGTTTTGGTAAAATAAACGATATTTTTTGCACCTTTCAATTCACCTGTGGTAATATAGAATTGCTTTTTTCAAGATTTACGTAGATGCTGCGTCAATGAACAATGCTGGGTGTGCAAAATGTGAAAAAACACGTGACTGTTATGTTTTGGTATAATAAACGATATTTTTTGCACCTTTCAATTCACCTGGGGTAAAATATAGAATTGCTGTTTTAAGATTTACGTAGATGCTGCGTCAATGAACAATGCTGGGTGCGCAAAAGTAAAAAAAACACGTAAAGTTATTGTTTTGGTATAATAAACGATATTTTTTGCACCTTTCAATTCACGTGTGGTGAATATAAGAATTGCTTTTTTAAGATTTACGTAGATGCTGCGTCAATGAACAATGCTGGGTGCGCAAAAGTAAAAATAACACGTAACTGTGATGTTTTCGTACGATACACGTTTTTTTTGGCAACAAAACAACCTGTGCTGACTACAAGATTGCTGAATTGTAATTTAACTGAAAGGGTGGATATATCAACAGTCACAGGTGTAAGGGGTAAAATGAAAATGAACACCTATCTGAAATGTATACTGATAATAAAAGTGGAGTTTTGCAGCTAACAAAGAGACTCGCAGTTACTAGAAATGATGTGTAATCCAACATAAGTTCAGGCTGCCCAATATCCAGGAAATATTTCAATAGCAAACTGTTAATAATAAAGAAAATTCCACTACAATGTCTACATTAAGTCTTGGTGAATTTATCCAGTGTTCTTTATAGATAGAGCTTGTCTGTGTTCCCCCGCGGGGCCCCCCCCCCTCTCCCACCGCCTTTGAATTTACAGCGGTGGGAATGCTGCTTTAAAATTCTCTAGCTAACTACATAAAATCTTCAAATCTCTAATCTAACTAAATTGGGAAGGATCACAGCTAATAGTAGAGGTTTCTCTTGTCAGAAATAGACTACGGTCGCTGAGCTGTTTGGCCACAGGCAGAGCGCAGGTCCTATCCCTATGAGACGCTGAGAGATACTGAGGCTGAAACAGGAAACGCTGTTCTATGTAAAACGAGGTCATGTGATTTTTCCAGCCAATCGCAACCATACACATCCCAGTCATGACGTCGCACACACATCTCACCCTGCTCTATTCTGTAATCTGATTTGCGGGCCGCCAAAATTACAGGAAGCGCCGAAAAAGGCGCGATCTTAATAGATGATGCACAGATTTTAACCTTAATTATCGCATGATCTGGAAATTTCGATCACCATAAAAACCTTGCCGATTTCAACTTTGTCGATAAAAATCGCTCAACACTATTAATTTCCCTTCATCTCTTTGCTAGCACAGAGCCGTTCCTGTCCATCATCTGTGCAGGGACATATAACCCAAGTGCTCAGCAAGTGGCTTAGTGATAGGCTGTCACTTCTAATGATGGAGAAACACATGTAAAAGAAATGCTAGAAATATTAACCCTTTAATGGCCAATCAATTATTTTTGTTTTGTTCATTCTCACATTACGAAAGCCAAATGAAGGCTTGTTTTTGCTAGGTGAGTATTTCCAGTTTAATCACAGCAATAACAAATGTATAGAGTTAAAAAAAAACTGCCTCTGTATTTTAAGCCTCTTGACATGTTTAATTTTCTGTCAACTGAGATGTGTGAGGGCATATTTTTTGATGGACAATCTTGATGGGCACAAATCTATTCTGTTGTTTGGGAAGCAGATAAACAAGATTGGTAGTTTTGGCATTGTTTTTTCATTTGTTTACACCATTTACTATGTGAGATAAATAATGTGCAAAATGATTTTTTAGAAGAATGAGCATAGGTGAACACTGATGTGGCAGTAAAATACAAACACAATACAATATCAGCAGCACTCTACTAGCACTAAAAAACAGTCAAAGAGAACATAAGAATGAAAACTTGAGGTACTTTATGTAAGTTTTTGATCAAAACTGTAAAAGTCTACCTGGCATGTCAAGGCAACCACCATACAGATGGGAACCTACTCTATAAGTTACCTCTCTTGGTATCTGTTCAGACCTCCACACCACATTTGGGGGAGTGAAGGTTCCAGTTATAAACTGCACTGCACTGATTTAAAAAGCCTGTACAGAGTGCAAAAACCAAAATGGGGGAAGCCACTCCCCCATACGAACAGTCTGAAAAAACAACGTTTGGCCTGCACATCCAAAAAGATTTTTTAGAAAAATGAGCATAGGTGCATGGTGGTGTGGCAGTGAAATACAAACACAATCCAATATCAACAGAACTGTACTCCCCTACTGTAGTATATAGCTGAAATCTTCTTTCTTTTCCTTTGAATTGAAACATTCAACATTGGTACAGCCTCTTTTTGTCCTAATATACACTCCTGTGGTTATGGCTTTGACAGTTCTAAGTGTCCACTTTTTTCAACATTTTTTTGTCGTTTGCCATACGTTTTTCCACATATGTTTGTCATTTGCCATACATTTTTTCAACTTATGCTTGTCGGATTTAAAGATACATTTCTTATTGCTCTTACAAGATAACATCTAATAGTGCAAACTGAATCTCCTTGTATCTCCTTGAATCTCCTATACGGTGCTCTCCCCAAGGAGAGATATTCCCCTTTCTGAGCCACTAATTGCCTCCCACCCAGCCAGCCAGTATACTCTGCTCTGCACGGATGAGTGGTAAAACCCTGAAACAGCTGTACGCAGATGAGTGATACTAGCTTGGCTAAAATTCCTTTTGCTTTCTAAAGATTCAGTGAGTCGGAAGCAAATTGAGGATTAGTTACATCCATTAAAGAGTGCTTGAGCGTCTCAGCTCCTTTCCCATAATGCCTTGTATTTATACAAGTAAGTAACCCCTCGATTCGGATCAACTTTGGTAATATTGTGATCCAACTTATATTCCATCTAGCAGATAACACAGGGTGTGGGTATGTCTAGCCTGTCAGCTAGCTATGAACTAGATCCACTATGCCGTGGCTTGCTCAGGATTTTCATGATGCATGGCTGAATTTGTCTTTTTCATACATATACAATAAAGAGTTTTTGGCTTTTATATGTATGGTGCTGGAGACAGTACTCTATTTTCTAACATATAGAGTAGGTTCCCATCTTTATAGTCGCCTTGATGTGGCAGGTGGGCTTTTAAAGTTTTGATCAAAACTATACAAGGACCTCAAGTTTTTATATATCTAAAACTTACAGAAATGCTTTTCCAAAAATTCCTATGTTCCCTTTGACAGTTTTTTAGTGCTAATAGAGTGCTGCTGATATTAGACTTTTACAGTTTTGGTCATTATAGATGCAGCGATACCAGTTATGTATAGACTCACAGCAGCAGTCTGACTCTCATTAGACTTCCAAGCCCTTGCTTCACTTTGCACTAAACACCCTTGCCAGCTTAATCTTGCCCTTTCATCAAAAGAGATATGCTGGAGGATTCCTGGCCATGGGCGTTGGCCAGGAATCAATTAACACACAGGGAAGGAAGGACTCAGTTCACACTGGTAACTAAGAATACAAAGTATTATGTTAAAAACCATGGTTTTCATCGCAACAGCCGTGGCCGGCGACCAGAACTCAAAGCTGGGGGTCTGTCGCGCATGATCATGACAGCGGAACTGAGGTTTTTAACCCCCACTTTCATGGCCCAATGCTAAAAAAAACTATGGAACACCTGTGTACCCAAAACGCACAATACACTCCTAGATGAGATCCTTAAGGGGTATTGAATCCAAAATGGGGATTGCATGTAAAAATTTTAAATT
The DNA here is from genome assembly GCA_025379985.1 of Phyllomedusa bahiana. Classification (NCBI taxonomy): domain Eukaryota; kingdom Metazoa; phylum Chordata; class Amphibia; order Anura; family Hylidae; genus Phyllomedusa; species Phyllomedusa bahiana. Next base: position 30,247 of record JAODAL010043033.1, on the reverse strand, counting down.
TTCAGCTAAAATTGCAGGTTGTTGGAAAAAAAAATATATTTTTTATTTTCGGAGCCTAACGCTACAAACATTTGTGAAACACGTGAGGTTGATATACTCACTACACCCTTGAATATATTCCTTAAAGGGTGTAGTTTCCAATATGGGGTCTCTTTACGGATGTTTATTACATTTTAGCACCTCAGGGTGTCCACAAAACTGGAATGGCGCCTAAATAAAGTTGTAATCAAAATGAGACCCCAGAGTCCAGTAGGTGCTCCTCCTATTCTGGAGATTGTAGATGTGCTAAATAGCACACTATTGGGATATCTCTGAAAACGGCAGAATCTGGGGAATTGATGTGAGTTGCATTTACCTGGTCACATCTATTGTTTTCAAGAGCATAATGGATAAAAATTGAAAATCTGCAAAAAAGTGAAATTTTGAAATTTCACCTCCACTTTGCTTTAATTTCTGTGAAATACTTTAAGGGGTAACACACTTCCTAAATGCTTTAAATACTTTAAGGGGTCTAGTTTCTTAGATGGAATCATTTATGATGGTATCTAACATATAGGCCCCTTAAGGCCACGTCAGAACTGAACTGGTCCCTAAAAAAATCTATTTTGCAAATTTTGTTGACGATGTGAAGAATGACTACTAAATTTCTAAGCCCCTTAATGTGGTAAAAAAAAATAAAAAATGATGCCAACCTACAGTAGACATATGGTAGATGTTAGTTATAAACTATTTTGAGAGGAATAACAATCTGTCTTACACAAAGACATTTTTGAACTTTGAAAATTTTAATTTTTTCCAAATGTTCATGATATTTTGACATTTTTCACAGATAAACAAATACTTTTTGAACCAAAATTTCTCACTAACTTAAAACTCAATGTGTCACAAGAAAACATTCTCTGAATCACTTAGATAGGTAAAAGTGTCAAAAAGTTATTCTCACATAAAGTGACACATGGCAGATTTTAAATACAGGGCTCTGTGAGGAAGGCCAAAACTGTCTCCGGCGGTAAGGGGTTAAATTAGTGCCTACATTTCTATGTACCCCAATTTACCACTAGTATCTGAATATTGTAAAAAATCATTGATGCACATTGCATTAAAAATCAATATGTGTGCATTACATGTTTTAACCCCTTCACGACCCTGGGCGTATGAGTACGTCCGAGGGCCGCTAAGGGGCTTTGCAGGGGGATCGCTCCGCGACCCTCCCGCACAGCCGCCGGGTGTTAGCGGCTAATCGCCGCTAACACCCGGCAGTAACAGCGCCGGCAGGTGGCTTCGCCCGCTGGTGCTGTTTTACCCATCAGACACCGCGGCAAAGATGGCCGCGGCAACTGAATGAACGACGATCGGTGCCGTGCACCGATCGGTACGGTCATCATCACCTGCGCCGATCCGATGACCGGGCATGGTGGTGGGGAGCCTTGTGAAGGCTCCCGTCACTTACCCTGGCCGGTTTGCCCCACTTCCGTCTGCAGACAGTAAGTGGGGAAACCGCCATCTTTGTACACCCTAATGCATTGCCTATGCAATGCATTAGGTTGCATTAACAATCGCGCCCCCTAGTGGTCAAGCACCATAGGGGGACTAAATGTTACAGAAAAAAAAAAAAAAGTTTTAAAGTACAAAAAAAAAAGTATTAAAAGTTCAAATCACCCCCGTTTCCCCATTTTACAAATAAAATCATTAAAATAATAAAAAAAGTTACACATATTTGGTATCGCCGCATCCGAAAAAGTCTGATCTATAAAAATATAACATCATTTATCCCGTACGCTGAACACCGTAGAAGAAAAAAAATTCCAAACGCCAAAATTGCGTTTTTTGGTCATTTTACGTCACTCAAAAAATGGAATAAAAATGATCAAAAAAGTTGCATGAATTCCAAACTGCTAACGATAAAAAGTACACTTCAGCCCGCATAAAATGCACCCTCACTGATGTCCGTAGGTGTTAGTACAAAAAAGTTATTGGTCGCACAAACTGGCGCCTCGGCGCAAATGTCAAAAGTAGAAAATGTTTGGAATTTTTTTACGGTACCAAAACATAGCGGAAACCCTACATGTTTGGTATTGCCGGATGTGTAGCAACCTGTAGAATACAGATAACACATTATATTTACCGAAGATTGAAATCACCCAGACACATGGCGAAACTACGTATTTTTTCACAATTTGTCCCACTAGGACTTTTTTTGCGGGTTCCCAGTATATTCTATAGTATAGTGAATAACACCACTAGACAGTACATATTGTCCCGCAAAATAAAAGCCCTCATGTTTTTATGTAGGTGGAAAAATAAAAAAGTTATGGCTTTCAGAAGGCGAGGAGGGAAAAACGAATGTGTCACAAAAAAACCGGGTCCTGAAGGGGTTAAAAATGGGCACATAAAGATCACAGTCATGGGCTCTTGTTCAACCCTTGGTGTATCTATGTTTTGACCTCAGTTTGTATTTGTGCAGTACCTAATTTTATTGGCAATATCTTTTTGACTGGTTTGCATACATTACTTTAATAATTCCTTTTATTTTTACTGATGTGAAAGGTGTTAATAAATCAAGCAATAACCTGTTTTTTTTATTTTTAATGTCAAACAGACACCTTACAAACATGCTACATGAAACAAACAATACTTTTAGTTACTTTGCAGTTTCTGCAGTTATTTTTACCTTTGCATATACTAATATTCTAGTTTTTATTTATTTATTTTTTTGCATGGATTCCAAATCTGAGTAGGTATAACTACAAATGACACTGATATATTGCGCTATTATATGCACATTCATTTCCATTTTGAGTAGAGCTTTTTCTTATGCCAGGGACTGTGTTAGAGTGGAATGCCTCTACCTCACTGAAAATTGAAAAAATCCTTATAAAATGATATTTATTGTATAAAGGAATGACATTTGCTGTGTAAAGATATTCTAGATGTTCTAGGCTTTTCAAACATTTGGCATTTTTGGAATGGAAAAATAAGTTTTATGTGAATTATATTTTATAATTTTGCTTTGTAATTTGCAAAGTTGAAAAACTTATCAAACACGTTTCACAAACAAATTCAGTACCAGGATAACCCATTTACAACTGTCTATTCTCATTTTCTTATAAACACAAAGATATACTAAAGATGGGAAGATCAATATTTTGTATGACATCTTCTCTTGATGATACCATACCTCAATATGCAGCCTGCTGCCCAGGCATGCTAAATGGAAGAATGGTGGTTGATTATAAAATATGTACCAGTCCATTTGGAAAATGGTAGTTTATTGAGCCTAGTTCAATGCATGGGCTTCCATTGTATTTATAGTCAGGCTAAGTCTCCCAGAGCTAGAGCAATCTACAAACTGTTCTGGCTAATAGAGGGGATCCCACATATGCAGAAGCATCAGGAAGGTGTTACTGCTGTTTTTTATTGGACTTTTGATGCATTGAATAAAGTTATATTTTAGTTGTGCTGACACCAGTTCGTTTTTTGGATTATGATTCTATTGCAGGTGTACAATTTTATGAGAATATCATACATTCACAATGAACTGAAAGAAATTCCAAGCAGCCATGCACTGCCAGATTGGTAAGTGCCAAAAAATAATTTCGTTTGTAATGTTTGAATCCCACCATCATTACGGTAACTATAATTCAATTATTCAAGACACACAAAGTCCAGCTCACCTGAATGAATGATTGATTGTGGACAGCCAGCAGGTGCACGGATTCAATTATCCCATTATCTAAAATTAAACATACTATCCATATTGAAATCTTAAACAGTAAATAAAATAAGTCATTTTCAGTAGAACACTGCAAGTTTTTGTTGTACTCTAGAACACATATGTTTTCTGGCGATCAACCCCAGTATTGTATTGGTGATCGACCCCAGTATTGTACTATGCTTTCCATATACCGTATTTTTCGAACTATAAGGCGCACATAAAAGCCTATGATTTTCTCAGAAATCGAAAGTGCGATGGGCCTTATATATGAATCCATTCTTCACTTGGGTTTTTAGGCTTTGTTCAGAATGTATTTACAGCTAATTTAGTAACACTTATTTGTAACTGATTTGTAACTGATTTCGGAACGTATTTACGATCGGAAATCAGTTACAAATCAGTTACAAATAAGTGTCACTAAGGCCGTGTTCACACGGCTTATTCACGGCGGATTTGTGAGCCGGATTGCGCTAGCAAATCCGGCGTGAATAAGGGGCGGGGCGGGGCCGGGGCCGGAGTGCGGCGGGGGCGCCGCTCCACGACCCCATAGACTGTCATTAACTACGGCGCGTAGCGCCGTAAATAATGTGAAATGTACTTTCTCCCCAACGGCGGATTGCCGAGCGGGGAGGAGCGACGGAATCCACTGTCCTTATGAGAGCTGTGAATTACCGTAATTACTCCGACGGATTGGCGCCGTACTGCAGCGCAAATCCGGCATGGAGTATGGCGCCAATCCGCGGACAAATAAGCCGTGTGAACGAGGCCTAAGTGTGGCACGTATTTCGCGAGGGAAGTACAATCCCCATCCTTTACATGGAGTGATTCCGACGCGAAATACGGCACAATAGGTGGCAGGACCATTGTAAATCCGACCGTATTGCGGCTGCAATCCGCGGCGGCAATTCGGCACGGAAATATGGAGAATGGCCTATACGGTCATCGTAGTAAAGAGCGCCACTGTGTGTGGTGATACGTGCAGAAAACTTTTTAAACCCGACATGAATATGAAGGATTTGATGGATTGTGGTGGAGGAATGAACTGAAAAAGTACTGTACGTGTATTGATTTTTGTTACAACTTTACAAGTTGAGTGTTATTGTGATAGTGTTGAACAAAGTTTGGCTTGCGGTCTGAGCTTTGTTTCATTTTATGCGCCGCGCCTTATAATCCAGTGTGCCTTATATATGAACCAAGACGACTTAGCAGGCGCTCATTGATAATGCGCCTTATAATCCGGTGCGCCTTATAGTCCGAAAACTAGGGTAAAATGCAAATGAAGTAATAAATAAAACTGAGATGAGGGCTTTCTGCAACCAAGTAAAATAGCCCACTGAATATTTTTATCCACTGAGTCATAAAATGTATGATAAGTAAAGGGTTTTTCTTAAATATTCTCAATCTTCTCTAATTTTGTTTAAATATGTAGCCTAGAAACCTGAATAAGATACGCGTGCCAGAAGGAAACCTTTGCTGTCCTGATAAAACATCATAGGAAGAATAAACTTTATCCAATAAATATCTAGGTAAACACAAGGGGCGACATGTATGAATCTCGCCACGTCGGAGCGCCCGTTTGTACTTCATTTCCGAGTGGAAACTGCACCTGATGTATGTCGGCGCCCGAGAAGGTGCGCTCATACATGCGGTGTAAAGTTCGCTGCACCTCGCCAGTTTGTGAGGTGCAGTGCAGGCTTCTCATTGGTCGGCAGAAACCAGCCAATCAGAATAGGAGCGACAGTGACCCATTAAAACCTATGGAGAAGTATTGACCAATCAAAATCAAACGGGACAGTTCAAAAACAGTAAAAAGGCAGAAAAGAGCTATTGGTTGAGCTAGCGGGGGCTTGGCAATCCTGGCCAATCAGAATAGGAGCGACAGTGCCCCATAAAACCTATGGAGACGTATTGACCAATCAAATTCAAAGGGGGGACAGTTCAAAATACAGTAAAAAGGCAGAAAAGAGCTCATTGGGAAGTAGCGGGGGTTGGGTATCTCGGCAATCAGGCGCGAGCTACTTTCTCCCTTGAATCTATGGGCCCTCGGGGGACTGAATCTCGGCTCCAGCGCGTGCGGGATGGAGTAGATTAAAAAAAACCTGATTGGCCAGGATGCAAGCCCCGCTAGCTCAACCAAACAGCTTTATCTCCTTTTTAGTTTTTTGAACTGTCCCGCCTTTTATTTTTATTGGCAAAACTTCTCCATAGGGGTTTTAAAGGGTACTGTGCTCCCATTCTGTTGGCTGGTTTCGGCCGACCAAGAGAAGGCTTTCAGAATTTAATTCTGTATTTCCCGGAAATTTTAAGATCCTAAATTTCCCGATGGCACGTTTTAGATTTTTGGAAAGGATTTTTTTTTTTTCTTTTTTTTTTTAGAAGGTTTTAGTCTTTTCTTAAAAAGTTTTAAAACCCAATAAAAAAGTTTTTTTTTATTTATACTCCATGCCTCACGGGGCTGAGAGCCGAGATGGATTTCTTTTTCGATCTTTTTATGTTTTCCCCTTTATGTTCCTTCCGCTTATTCGCCCCCTTCGGCTGTTTTAGACCCGCTTCAACTAGGTCTGCTTCGGAGCTGATGAGCATGCAATCCTCACTTTGCCGAGCCGGATCAGCATGCCTCTGAGTTTGATGAGCCGCGTCCCGCCCCGAACGCCCCTTTCACGCCCTTCATGTTTAGGCGCAGCCGAAAATGGCGAAGGGTGTTTCCTACATCGAAACCCTTGGCGACAGGGATTCGAGTCGGGAGGCGCCGTTTTCCAGAATAACAGGCGCAAACCCCCGATCATACATTGTGCCCTAAGGTTTGGGGAAATATGAAACTAGCTTATGTCAAGGGCCAAATGTGTCCCTAGGTTTAAGGCAAATAATTATTTGTACACTGTACCTACAAATGTGTACAAACAAAAGAAAAACAGTATTTGCCGAAGAACTATAACAAATGCAAGCTGGTGGGGGATATGAAAGGTACTGCCCTTGAAACACCATAAAAGAATCAAATAAGTTTATTGCTCCAGAGCAAAGATTATAATAATAATAATAATAATAATAATATTAATAATAATGTACTTTAGCAGATAATGTGTGACTTTTTAAACAAAGATTAAGGGCTTGTCCTCATGGCAAGGGTTTTCAGTCGGTTTTTCAGATGTTTTTCGGACTTGAAACCGTCTGTAAACCAACTGTCAACCTTTTATATTGATTTAAATAGAAAATCCGTGCAGCAGTCCACACTGCATGAATTTTCTTTAATCAGAATCTGGTTGCTATTTGCATACTGCCATGTGGACGCACCCTATGGGTATGGCCACACGGCATAGGACAAAAACAGCCCGGGTTTGGCCAAAGCAGAACCATCCATACGACGAGTATTTTGAACTGATTTTATCACAAAAAACAGTCGGTTTTTGGATGGTTTTAGTTTTTTGGATTGATATTGCAATGGTTTTTGAGCGGTTTTTGGACTGATTTTTCTAGCAGAAAAGGTGTACTGAGTGCAAATGCATTCTTGATTGGTGCAAGAAACCATGTGATTTAAATCTCCACCCAGTGGTCACTTCCTAAGCTTCCAATGGCCATTTTGGTTTCATGTCAGCCACACGTAGTCTTTGTATGCTCCAGTCATCGTTTAAAAATCGAACAAAAACTTCTTCTTCCAGTAGCGACGAGTATCAGCAGTTTGAGCTTCAAACATTAAAGTTTGCCGACGAGAACTGGGAGTATTTGCAGCACCTTCCTGTATTAAAAAAGTGCAAATGTACCTGCAAAAATACACCCACTATAGGTGAGACCTATAGTGCATCATTCTTCACTTTTTTTCCATATTCGTAAATCCTTCCAAAAACCGCTCACAAAATAATTCATTGACTTTCTGCTCGGTTCCCAATGAATTTTCAGTCTGAAAACCAGGCAGAAGATTGTGCATGTTGCAAATATTCAGGAATGCCAGCATGTTAGGGTCCATCCACACGGTATGGTTTTCTCGTCATATTTTCAGACAGTTTTCAGACTTGGAAACCATCTGAAAACCAACAAGAAACCATCTACATAGACTATAATAGAAAATCTGTTCAATTGTCTACACTGAACGGATTTTCAGCCAGACGGCTTTTCAGTCACAGGCATTCCAAAAAACATTGAACATGCACAATCTTCCGCCTGGTTTTCATTCAGAAGATTTGCAATTCAGTGGGTGTGGGGAACGGGCGAATCTGCAAACCAGGTACAGAACTGTCCGCCAAAACCATCCGACCAATATTTTGTATATGCTGTGTAAAAGTATCGTTAGAAAACCGTCCAGGAGAAAATCAGTTTAGTGTGGACTAGTGGACGGATTTTCCATTAAAGTCTAAGGGGATGGTTGACAGTCAGTTTTCAAATGGTTTCAGATCTGCAAACTGTCTGACAAACTGACGAGAAACCAATGTCGTGTGGACATACCCTTTTTGTGACACAAGTAGTGGCATGGCAAGCACATCATTGACTTAGAAAAGAGGAAGAGGGGCTATATTGAAGTGTTAATCAAGTGCTATGTCAGTGGGTACAGCACATGTGGATGAGACAGACATGGCCCTGCTTAAGACATTAGCTATAGGGTCTTCTACAACAGCTTCTGTAGTAGTGGAGAAGAGGAAAAGGAGGTAAAGGTAGCCTATGCAAGGAAGAAGGCACAGTGCAAAGAGTCTTCCTCTGTTATGTGAGCCAGGATAGAGCAGAGGGACAATTTACCAAAGGCAAGTAAACATCTTAAGTATACTAACCAATGCCCTATGAACCCCTGAAGACATCTTTTTGGAGGTAAAACATGTCCATGTTTTAGCAATTAGACTATATGCATCCTGAGGGAAGAGAACTGCAGGCACTACCGTACCAATCCTGACAGGGTCAGAACTTAAGGTCTCGAGCTCACTTGTGCCGGTTTTTATGTTCATGTACTTTAAATAGGATGCTAACAGGAATTACTGATTATGAAAAAAAGTTAAGTATTTAGTAATTGTGTGCTTTCACACAGCACAGTTTTGGTGCAGTTTTAACCACGCTCCAATTAAACTGCCTTTATTTTGTGTCTTATCTAAACTGTTTGGAAAGTGAATAATTAGTGTGTTTGTAATCCACAAGACTTCAGACACATTAACTGATTACTTACTTGAAACACCTTTCTGAACAATTTAGACAACTGAAAGAATCTTGCTGGTAATAAAGGCAGATAATTGGAGCGCAGTTAAAACTGCAGCAATACTGCAGTGTGTGAAAGCACCCTTAGGACTTTATGGGTGGTGGTGATATCCTTATGGTATTTAGTTACCTTTTGCCAAATTGTCTCTTAGGGAGAACAGGTGCATCATTAAATAGAATACATGACAGTGAGACTGTGTATATGACAGAAGAAAAATTTTCTCTTTCTTCCAGAGTCCTGTGAATAACGCAATGTAATCATACTGAGATAGCAGTTGCAGAACATAGAAAATGACTGTGTTCTCCTCAAGCAGAACTGTGTGAGACTGCCTGAGAGAGAAGTAAGCTGGCAAATGTGAAGCAATGACTGACTCTGCTTAACTGTAAGAATTTGCTGATTAAACCATGGAGAATAATTACAGAAAACTGGAATATTATTTACTCAAAAACATAAACACAAGGGCATACTTACAGCTCAATAGCTGGACAGTAGACTGGACCCAGTAGGAGGCAACACAAGCCCTTGTGCTACTTGAAATATATAACAGGTGCAGATAACTAATGATCAGCAGCTCACACACCCTTCCACTAGGGGACAACTGAATGATACAAAACTGCACATTAAATAAGTACCAGTTCACACCAGTATGCAGAAAAGCCACAGTATAATACATGGAGAGACTGCATAGATGCAAAAATACTGATGAAACAACAACTCACATGCCTACCATGCATGAGGGGGTGGTTGATAGTATTATAATTGCATATAGATAAGGCGATACAACGGGTAACACATATACAAATGCATGTGATACACCATACTGGACTACAACCTATGACGCATCTACTATTCGATTGGGTGGGCTGCCCAGCACATTTCAGGTGTCCAACACAAAATACTGACACTGTCTGATCCACAGTATTTAGTGCAAACAAATTTTAGTTATTAGTTGATACAGTGGTTACTATATTCGCAAGCTCACAAACCTTTGTATCACCTTATCTATATGCAATTATAAAATTAGCAACCACCAGCCTCATGCATGGTAGGCGTGTGAGTGGTTGTCTTATCAGTATTTTGCATTTGTGCAGTCTCCCTTTGTATTACACTGTGGCTTTTCTGCATACTGGTGTGGTATTTATCCAATGTGCATTTTTTATCATTCAGTTGCTCCCCAAGTGAATGGATGTGTGAGCTGCTGCTCATTAGTTATCTGCATCTGTTATAACTTTCCCAAGTAGCACAGGGGCTTGTGTTGCCTCCTACTGAGTTCAGTCTATAGCCCAGTCATTGAGCTCTAAGTATGGTCTTGTGTTTCTATTTTTGATTGAATGATGGCCAAAGCAATTCCCACCGGAAGTTTGATGATGGAACTTGGGAGCCTTTGTGGTATAGCGAAGTGCAAAAAAAAAAAAAAAAACAGGCTGTAACTCTGATGTGCAATAGAAAGCCTCCTCAGTTGTCAGGTGTGACCAACCTTAGAGACTTCAGCAAGAAGAGCCAGTAGACTTAGCGTCAGAAGAGTAAGAAGCCTAGAGACTGAGTTAGAGCAAAACTACATTAGAGCCACCAGCCTAAAAGGTGATGCAATCAATTATAATTATCTTTCTTTGTGAACCATTGCACTTGTTGAACTAGTGTTTATGTTCTAAAACTGCAAAGTATAAGACTATTCTGTAAAGAAGACTTCAGCTCTGGAATAGACTCTGTGCTTTATTGTTGTGCCATTGTCTCCCAAGGTGGCAGTCACTGCTCAACCTCTTGCCTTATTCCTACACTCATGTTGAAAGCTGTTTTTAAGTATTAGTCACAGAACAAAATGACATGTCTGTGAATTTTGTGTTAATTTGTTAGTGTGTGTTCTATCATCTTTATAGTGATACTTTGACTGAATAAATAATGCTGCAAAAAAGAAGGGATTGTGGTAAGACAAAAAAGATTGAAAGATGTCCATAAATTAATCTGGACAACATTCTAAAGGTCCAGCAGATTCATTGCTTCATTTTTATCTATCATTTTCAGAATTTTGAATTCAGTATTTTTAAGCCAAAAGCAGGAATGGGACCTTGGCAGAAAAATACTGTAATGGGACCCACTTCCAGATTTGGTTGACAAATACTGATGGAAATACAGCGGTCCCTGAACATAGAATATTAATTGGTCCCTGGACAACCACTGTATGTTGTAACTATGGTATGTTGAAATCATATATCTATGGGAAATTGGTAATTGATTTTAGAGGCCCCAACATAATGCAAAATGAAGATTAAAGATAAAGAAGAAGATAGTACAGATAAAGCAAATCCTTCCATTTAACAGTCAGAAAAAGATGCTGGAAGGTAGAAATCACTGTTTGAGAACAAGAGTTTCTTCATTTAGTGTACTATATACACAACGTGCCAGAAAAAATTTAGGCCATTACTTAGTCCCCAAAGGAGTCGCTTGTTCTGGCACATGTAAAGAGTGGCACAGAACATATAGTAGTACACTATATTGTAGAGAGACACTACTAGACCATTAACCCCTGACCGACATTGGACGTATGAGTACATCCTAACGCCGGTAAGGGATTTTGTAGCGGAATCGCAGCGTAATTCTGCTACATAGCCATTGGGTGTTAGCTGCTAATTGCAGTTAACACTCAGCGGTTACAGCATGGGATGGTGATGACACCATCCTACGCTGTTTAACCCCTTAGACACCATGGCAAAGATGGATGCAATGTCTAAATCAATGAGAAACGGTGCCTCACACCAGTCCTCACTTCTATCAGGGTTCCCACAGCCTTATGAAGGCTTCCATCGCTGCTATAATTTCTGTTTTACTACTTCCTGCCCCATAAAATATATTAAAAGTTCGAATCACCCCCCTTTTTGCCATTTTACAAATAAAAAATATAAGATAATGAAAAAGTTATGCATATTTGGTATTGCTGCCTCCGAAAAAGTCTGATACATTAAAATATAATATAATTTATCCACTACACTGAACACCGTACAAGAAAAAAATTCCAAACGCCAAAATTGCAGTTTTTGGTCATTTAACATCCCCTAAAAATTGGAATAAATTTAGTAAAAAAAATTGCATGTATTACAAATTGGTAGAAATAAAAAGAACACTTCAGCCCTCAAAAAAATGCCTCCTCGCTCAAGTCCCTAGATGTTAGCACAAGAAAGATATTGGTCGCAGAAAATGACGCAGTTGGGCAGATATCAAAACTAGAAAATGTTTCAAACTTTTTTACGGTACCAAAACATAACGAAAACCATACATGTTTAGTAATGCCGGATTCATATCAGCCTGTAGAATACAGATAACACATCACTTTTACTAAAGACTGAAAGCCGCAAAAGCAAAACACCTGCAAACATGGCGCAAGTATGTTTTTTTCACATTTTTCCCCACTTACAGTATATTCTGTGCTACGATGAATTACACCATTAGAAATCACATTTTGTCCCACAAAATAAAAGCCCTCATATGTCTATGTAGATGAAAAAAAAAAAGTGATGGCTCTGGGAAGGAAGGGAGGGAAAAACAAGCGTGAAAAAATGGGGGTTAATCACTACATGCACTTCACTAATACAGAGGTTTTACAAGCAAAATGTTCAAGATTACTTGCTGGATCAGTGTGTGGGACAGTGTATGTTGAAACTACGCTTAACATACAATGTCCCAGGAATAACCATTGTATGTTAAAAATATTGTATCCTGAGGCCATTGTAACTTGAGGGACCACTGTAAAGACCAAAATACTGTTGTGTGAAAGTGAACTTAGAGAGAAAACTGGACCAAGTTACAGATGAGATGAAACTCTACAAAAAAAGTAATATCAATGGCTACCATTTTTCTGGTGCAATTAGCACCAGAAAATGTTGTACATGCCTTATACCAAATTAACTTTGTATTTTAGACATTTTACACACTTTTGCTCACCGCTCAACAAGACCATATCTTTACCGAAAAGGGATGTGGTGTATAATATTGCCAAAACAAAATTGTGACCTGATTATTTACATCAAAAAAAGCCAACAAATAAGTAAGTTCTGTACAAAACAACATTGTCTAACATTGTTCCAAATTTTTTAAACAGCATGAGACAATGTAATAAATTTGCTACATTTTAGACTAAAGTTTACAGTATCTTAGTATTAGATTAGTATTAAGAAATGTTGCCTATGAGTAATTGCATTTTATTAGTGCATTGCATGCTTTCAGTCATAGAGGTATAGGCTTTGTATGGGACATTATTTGCCTTTATTTGGTGAACAGTATTATTGTGTGATATTATTGTGCATTGTTTGTTTTTTTTTTTACGTTTTGTTTGGTGAAATGATTAGGTCTCTATGTGCTGCATTGGGTGATCTGTTATGGGGTTTTGTGTGATGAGTGTATTTTAGCTTTGTTAATAATCTTAAAGTACTGTAGTGTTATAAAATGTTGCCTTTAAAAGCTTTTGTTCCTGCTTGGTTGCATTGAAGCTCCAGGCTCATTACACTTTTAATCTGACACAAGAAGTGACAATAAAGATTCACTGTACTATATGTGTTTAAATTAAAAACTTTAGCTTGGACATATTTATGAATACATTACTGTGCTGTGATTCACTGTTTTTGAGTCCCAAGACACTGGTTTGAATTTGGGTACAAAGCAGTATGTGCAGCTCTCAACATATCTCACTCTGCCCTGAGGATATCTTTTGGTGATGAGACTTAGCTGGTGAAATGAAAAGTGACATTTCATGTCAAGTGCTGTTAAGTCTATGTCATTTCAATTTTCAAACAGATTGAGCTGGCAAAAAATAAATGGCACTTTTTAGAAACTCACAATGGATGGTAAAAGAATGGGAAACTGATTGCTAGCCATTGAGAGTGCAGTCATACTATCAGTACTGGAAGATATGAGTGTTGTTTAGCAATAATATACACATGTACAAATGGTCTTGCAATTCAGGGTGACAGTGATAGAAATTTGTTCTTAGTAGAGTAAAATACGTGTTCGGGAAATGCAGAATGCTGAAAAAAGGTGATACAGTCCACCTCAGGCAGCAAATAGATTAAGATTCAGAACATCTATGATGGTTACTGATCAGTATCAATAGTTTCCCAGCAGGCTTGGAACTGACAGTGTTATAACAGCTAAAATGAATTAAAAAATAGCATATTTTGCCCCAAAAGAGAAAACACATTTTTTTAAAGGTGCAAGACACTTAGGCGCATCTGAAACAGACATTTTTCATTTCTTTCTATGTCTGCTGTGAAGAACTATACATTCAGGCCTTCTATTTTTACCTATTAACCTTATTTAATAACTATTAAACATTCCACTCATTACTTCATGACATACTTTTCTTGCAATTTTCTTTTCTTTTTTTTTTTTGAGGAAAAGAAAGGTCATATATTCTCATTCAATTTTAATAAAAATAGAAATGTCATCAAGTATAACCCCATGTCCACTTGATAAAACCATTAGATAAAATACTTCCTTTTTACCCCACTCACTAGATGAGTGAAAATTGTAATCACTTATTCCAGAACATAGAAAATTCTCAGGCACTCGAAAAATGTATGAAGTGAAATCGCACTTTATGGTCATGATTAAGAGCCCTTTTGAATAGAATCAAAACATGTAGACATGTTTGTTAGTCTTATGCGTTTTGAAATTTTCTTATTTGAAGAAATGAAGTGCATTTTTACTTCATACATTTTTTCGAGTGCTGGAGAATTTTCCATGTTCTGAAACAAGTGATCACCTATTCATCCACAGCTGGATGTTCTCTCCGTACACCATGAATAACCATAAAACAACAAAATGATCATACAGCGAATAAATGGCAAATATTAACTGAAGACCATTTTGCCTAAAAGGCAACTTACACCATAATTATACTATACACCGCCCTAACTCTATTGCCTTGACACAACTTAACTTTTATTTCTAGTAGATATTTCCTAATAACGTGTTTTAAAGTAGATAGGCTACCTGTGCATAATTACTCCTAGATTCTGATCTTTATCAGTATGCTAAGTGGAGTGCCTACAGTACACTACACTAGGATAACACACCTGCCTTAGTCTAAAATAAATTCACTGCCCCTCTGACATGTTTCGGCACATAAAGTGGCATACTCAGGGGTTATTGGGGCAACAAGCCATGTCGAGCGCTAAACCAACTTATATAAAGCCTTTGCTAATGATGTCACAGCCACTCAGAAACAATGATCATCCTCATGGAAGAAACCACCCTTTGACGGTAAAAAGACAAGTTTAGTGGCCAATCAGCTACTAGAAGGACTGCTAGTGATAACTAATCAAAATGCATCTGCATCCAGATATTGAATAATGTGCTCCCCTATTATATAAATTGCTAAAGATGAGATCAAATTAATGCATCCCGCTTGTAAATATACTTAATATACAGTCCTGTTGTTAGCAATAGTTGGGTTGTTGTTTTTTAATCAGTAATACTCACCTAGTTTCATTCTGGTGAATGCATGGAACTGAAATGACTTGCACATGCGCGATCCGGACAGTTAATTGATCGAAGATCGTGATGTCACCAAGATACCGCACATGCGCGTTTAATCAGTTGGAACAGCACCTGCATAATAGTGGTTATCCCAGAATGAAGCAATTCTATCACTAGAAATATATAGTGCACTTGCATAAACGGTGAAGATCAATGCTTACACCATGGACACGCATGGGTGTTGATTCCGCTGTAGAAAGGACTATAATCAAACAAAGTGGATGAGCTGATCTTTCGTCTTTTTTCTTATCAGAAAATTTTACTCAGCCTCTAGGCATCAAGATCAGATTCTTATTCTCCATATCCCTACCTCCAAATCCCTATCTTAATTTTTTGGGCACACTGGAAAGTGATTACTGCTTAAATGTTAGTGGGAGAGGGAAAAATAAAGTTATGTGAGTATAGCAAGAACAGCATTCATACTAAGGGCTGAAAGATTTCAGCTGTGTACGTGTGTAGGAGCTCAAAGTAGGTACTAATCTAGTCAGACATTAAATTATATTTTAAAAAATCTGTTAAACAATTTAAAATTAATAAAACAATACTTAAGGGAACCCAACATTTATGGGTTTTTTGGTCAAACAATAGTGTATAAAACTCTAAAAGTATAATTTTTTTTTTTTTTCACAGTTCTCCATTAAGGGCTCTGATGATTGTTCCCACTGAAGATTCTAAAGTTATAGTCAGATTAAATTTATTTGAAATATCTATTAATAACATAATATGGCTTTTTCTGTGAGCACTGATTAGCACTGGGTTTTGGCGCTACAAACGTCATATCTGTATTGATGGGGATTGTAAAAATAAGCAGCTTTGCAATTGGTTTTCATTACATAAATCATTTAGTATAGCAGATACTAATTAATCTGTGTGTGTCTAGAGCTAATAGTGCAGCCTGGGGTCAGGCCACAGCCCCTTTTCTGTGATTGGCTGCCTGCATTTGGTACAACCTCTGGTTGGGACACGTCCCCTGTGCTGTTATTGGCTGTCCTGTGCTCTCTGTGCTAACTCCTAACTGAGCTGTGTGAAACAGGCTGCTTGTGCTTACCTCTGCTTACCTCAGTGACAGCTCTAATGTGAAGCTTCTGGGCAATTACAGAGTCTCTTTATCTGATAGATTCACTCTCCCCATCCATATAACACAGACTTATACACTCTGCTCCCCTTCTTCTTTCAGGCAGGAGGTAGAGCAGTTTGCATTTCTCACATTTGTTTCATCATTGCAGGCTATATTTATAAGTGTTTACACCAATACAGGTGTCCTAGTTACAAGTATTGCTTGTGGAGCCTGGGAGGAAGTTAACACACACAGCTCCCCAAGCATGAGAACTGACCATTTCAGGAGGTCTGGAGAGCTGTGAAATCCACTTCCTCCCACTGCTCACACAGAAAGAAGAGGAATCAGGAGAGAGCAGGAACAGGAGAGGGGTGAGATGATGTTGCCACTCTTCAGTGAGGGAAAACACGCCCTACTGGGAAGAGAGACCCGCTCCTAGATTTGAACATCTAAGCTAGTGAAAAAGCTCAGATGACTGCAAAAGCCTGTATTGAGAAAACCTCTAGAGGCTAGGGTATAGATGAAGGTAAGCTCAGGAGATCTTATTTTACTGTGGACATTCCTATGAACCTCCTCCCCCACAAAAAAAAGAATAAATGAACCCTGAACCTATGTATACACAAAGAAAACAAAAAAACCTCTAGATTCGGAAGGACCATTTTATGGGGAGTTATTTATATATTTGGAAATTTTGATGCTTAGAAGTGGTTTATGTAGGATACATTTTTAGCTATACTACTTAAGGTTAAAAGTGTTTTTCCAAGACTTTAAAAAACCTCCCTACTATCTCCCACTGAGCTAAAAAAGAAAATTAAAACATACTCACCTCTTAGATATATTACTTAAAAAGAGTAACCAATTTTTAGCCATAAATAGTATTCACTGAAGAAGGAAGGAGATCTAAAATAAATTTATTATTAATCTCTAAAAGACAGCACAGTTCCAAAATCATATAATCAAATGGCATCAAAATAACAAAAAGCAATGGGTAGAATCTTAGATGCAATATATATATATATATATATATATAATTATATATATATATATAATATATATTATTATAATCAAATATATAATATATATATATATTTATATATAAATAATATAATATTATAAATATAACATACACATGGAGACACACTATTTTTCAATCAACAAATATCATGTACAGTATATAACGAAAGCGGTAATAAATATATTCACGTGACCTCTCTGATGACAATCCATGCTGTTCTTTTAGACATTCAAAGAGGTCCAAGCTTTATAACATTAATCCAGATATGGATAAAAGATAGTTATGCATGGACACAAAAACGGCTCATCCCCACGGCAGTGGACAAATACCGGCCGTATATGACCTGTTTTGCGGCCGACCCCACGGCCGCGCGGAGGGGCGGGGGGGGGGGGCGGCTTTTCTCCACGATCGGAGAACAGCCCTCCCCCCTCCCATTGAGAAGCACATGTTCCGTCCGGAAACCGGACGGAAGATGGTGCCTAATCTATGTTTTGCCGCCGGGCGGAAAACCCATGCAGTGGGGAATGCTGCACGGGTTTTCCATAGAGTACGATTGTGCTCATTTTCGGCCGCTTTTTCAGGCGGTCTGAAAAACCGCAAACCGGCTGAAGAACCGGCCGAAAACCCTTGCCGTAGGGACATGCCCAAAAGAGCCACAGCTAAACCCTATTGAAAGAAAACTCCTAGTAGAGGCCCCGCCTCAAAAATGGCACCTCACCCTATGGGGGCTATCCCTAAAACTAGCCTAACTGTACATACATGTGTCTCCAAAAACAGGTTTGTCATGGGCAGTGCTGCAGCCTGCATGTTGGGCCATGGGTGCCCCCATGTCCCCTCTCCCCGCATACTGCCAGAAAGGGGTGGCGCCACGGTCCACATGTCATGCTGCAAGTGCATTCATTCTGTTGGCAGGTTCTCAATTAGCCATGTTCCTGCTCATCCACACTCCTCTGCCGCCCAGTGCACGCACCTCCACTCCCTAGAGCGTGCATGCACTAGTTGTCTGAGATTTAAAGGACCAGCGCATTAGTTATGGCTTATTACCGGACACTGACCCTACACATTCTGGGCTCCTCCCTCACTTTCTTGCCGGATCTACAGTTCTCTAAGCCTTAGAGAAAGTGTTCCAGATTGCATTATTGTTCTACTGTGTTCCAGTCACTTAGCTACGTTTGAACCTTTGCCGCCTGTCCTGACCTTCCTGCCTGTCTGCGACTACGAGATAGCCTTACGATTTTGTACCTCGCCTCGGCCACCACTGCAGGCAAGTGACACCAAGGGTAGTGACCTGGGGATTTGCTTGCTGCAGCAAGTCCAACCCGCTTTGCAGCAGGGTCTGGTGAAAACCAGCAGCCCCTTAGACTTCACTCCCTGGTGCAGTGGTACAGGAGATCCACTACTCCAGCCATTACACCAAGGTGCCTCTGTCAAGTGTCACGGATCTCACCAGCGTTGGGGCCTAACATTCACAGCAGATTGCACAACACACACAGCAATTAAAATAGCTGTCCGTCATAATGCAGCAGCTCCTCTACGCCCAGCAGCAGTCACAGTCTTCTCTGGTGGCCTTCTCTGTGTCTGAGCTTCCAGTGCCATCCGGCAGCCTAAAGCTAGGGTGTTCATTACCCAATGCTCCATGCACGTGGAACTGATAACCAACCAGTTCCCAACCAAATGGTCCAATGTAGTGTTTGTGGTCAACTTTTTCTTTGGGAGAGCCCTGGCCTGGGCTATCCCCCTCTTGGACAGGGGAGATCCAGTGACAGCCAATCTTGAGGCCTTGCTAGCAGAATTCTGTTGCATTTTTGAGGAAGCTGCCCATGAGACCTAAGGTGAAATAGCGCTATTGAACCTACGCTAAGGGGACTCCTCTTTTGGAGACTACGCTGTCTAGTTCTACAACCTGACCTCAGAATTGTCCTGGAATGACACATTCCTATGTGCCACATTCACAAAGGGCCTCTCCACCAGAATAATGGACACGCTGGCCACACAGAATCTATCTTCTTTCTTGTGTGATCTTATTCACTGGGCCACCGGCATAGACGTTTGCTGTACTGAGAGACAGGAAGAATTTCACCTAGAACGTGAACTGGTCCGATCGCACCATCTACCCCATCTTGCCCCGGTGTTTCAAAAACCTCCACTGCCTCCTTCTCTGCCTCCTTCTGAAAAGCCTATGCAAATGGACTTGACTGAGCAAGAACAGTCCTGTCAACGTATATCTCAACGACTTTCTCATCTTCTCTCATAGTCTGAAGACTCATCATACCAATGTGCCCTAGGTTCTGAGATGCCTACGGAATAATCGACTTTATGCCGAACTCGAGAAATGCGTTTTCAAACAGTCGTGTCTGCTGTTCCTAGGCTGCATCGTCTCCAACAAAGGACTTCAGATGTACCCGCAGAAATTGTTCTCTGTCCTACAATGGCCATAACCAGTCAGCCTTAGGGCCATACAGCATTTCTTAGGATTCGCCAGTTATTGCCGGCAGTTAATTATGCACTTCTCTATGGTGGTGGCGCCAATGGTGGTGCTTACCAAGAAGAATGGTAATCCCAAGTCCTGACCAATCAAGGCAGAAGAGGCATTCTCCCATTTGAAATCAGAATTTGCCTCCGCACCTATCCCATGTATACCTGACCCAGAGAAACCATTCTTCCTCCTAGTTGACGCCTCGTCTGTGGGTTCCAGTGCTGTCCTCACTCAGAAGACCTCCAAGAGCAAAGCTTCTTCTCCAAGATGTTCTCTCCTGCCGAGAGGAACTACACGTTAGGAGAAACGTGAATTGAGGAAAACCCCCGGGCCAGGGGCCGGGTAAAAAGCGAGAACCTAGGGCTCGGGGGCCCCCCCTCTTTTGGGCCGCCTGGGGGTTTTTTTCCCGGGGGAAACCAAAATTAAAAGGGGGTTTTACTGGGACACACTCCAGGCCTCAATTCCAAAGGGATCCCCACCGGAAAATGGACAGGGGGAAAACGGGGAAACCGGGGACAAAGGGGGGCAAACGGGAATTGGAACAGGGGAAGGGAACACCAGAAGGGAAACGGCCAACGGCCCAAAACCCCCGGGGACAAAAAACCCCCCTTTTTGGCAACCTTCCAAAAACCCTTTTGCAAAGGGACGGGAGGGTGGAAAGACAGCCGGGTTCCAAAGGGGAAAAGGGGAAAAAACCTCAAGGGTTGGGGATAACAAAAAGGGGGGTCCCCCAGGGGGGGAAAAACGGAAGGGAAAAAAGACGGGCCCCCGGGGACCGGGTTTTAAAGGGCCAGGGGACGGGTACATCGCAAAACAAAAAAAGGGGCCCTTTGGGGGGGACCCGGGAAGGGAACAGGGCAAAGTCAGTTACGGGACAACAAAAATTTTAAGGGGACAAGGGGCCGGGCTTTTTTTAGGGGCACCCAGGTCTTTGGGCCCAAAAAGGGGGTTTTTCCCGAAAAATGCCAACCCAAAGGGCCTCGCCAAAAGGCAAAAAGGCTTTTTCCCTTTTGGGAAAAAAGCCCGAAACCACCGGGTAGGGGAAAAAAAAAATTTTTTAGGACCCGGCGGGGTTAGGGGGTTCATGGGGAAGATCCGGGGGGTTTTCCAAGGGCCTGCGGAGGAATCCACGGGGGGGGAAAAGGAAATTCCCGGGGGGGACAAAAAAGGCCCTTGGGGGAAGAGGGGGGCCCGGAAGGGGGCCGAAGGGGGAAAGGTATTACGGGGGGGACCCCCCAAAAATTCCCGGGGGGGGACAGGGGGAAAAAATGCCTTTTTTCTAAAGGGACAGGGAAAGGGGCGGGGGCCAAAAAAAAAAGGGAAAGCCCCCCCGGGCCCTCTTGTCCAGGGGGGGGGGCGGGGACTCAAACCCGGGCTATGCCCAAAAAAGGGGACAAACGGGGTCGGGGGAAGCCCCAAGGGACCCAAAAAAGGAAAAAGGGGGGGTGGGGGTTTGGGGCTCCAAACGGGCCGGGAAACCCCGGGAGACAAGTTTTTCCCTCCACTTCTTTTCCGGGGCCTTCCAGCCCCTCCCAACCCCGGCCCCCAAGGGGGGGAACACGGGCGCGGAGGGGGCTTTCCCCCCGGGGGAAGCGGGGTAACACGGAGGGGGGGGAAAAAGGGAAAAACGAAAACAAAAAATAAAGGGAAAAAAAGCCGGGGGGCGACGGAAGGGGGGCCCAAAAGGGAAGGGGGGCCTGGGGGGGGGAAAAAAAGGGGAAAATTTTCAGAACCCAGGAAATTTGGCAAATTTTTGGGCGGGCCAAAAAGGGGGGAAAGGAAAGGGGGAGGGGGGTAAAGGGGGGTGATCCCCTTTCGGGACTTTTGGGAAAACCACTGGCCCCCCCCACCTTCCCCCAACCCGGGGTTTTGGGTGGACCCTGGGTCTCTGAAAAACCTCCCCAGGCATGCTTTTCTCCCGGGGGTTCCCAATTGCCACACCCCCTCGGGGAACCAAGGGGGCCCAAACAATGGGGGCCAACCACAAATTCCCGTTCCCTTCCTTCCCCCGGGATTCCCCTCAGAAAAGGCTGAAGGGTAGTTTCCCCGGGGCGTACGGGGGGAAAGGTTAAGAAAAAGGGCCGGGGGCGGGGGGGGCCGGTGAAAACCTTCCCGGGGCCCTCCGGAACCTTTAGGGGGGGCTTAAAACCAGGCCTGGCCGGGGGGGGCAAAAGGACACTTTCATAGGGGGTTTTAAATTTAAAAATCTTAAAAAAAAAAAAAAACCCAAATCACCTTTTAATTTCCCAAAAACCCCCCCCCAATGGCCCGGGGGAAGGCCCTTAAGAAAGTGAGGCGAAGGAACACCCTGGGGGGAAAAATAACGGGGAGGGTTTTTTAATGGGCATTTAAAGGGGTTTTAAAAAAATTGGGTCCAGGGGTGGTTGGGGCCCTTCGGCTTTGAAATT
The DNA here is from genome assembly GCA_025379985.1 of Phyllomedusa bahiana. Taxonomy (NCBI): domain Eukaryota; kingdom Metazoa; phylum Chordata; class Amphibia; order Anura; family Hylidae; genus Phyllomedusa; species Phyllomedusa bahiana. The sequence continues at coordinate 7,875 of JAODAL010043033.1, read as the reverse complement.
GGGGGAAGCTTTTCCCCCTTAAATTGGGGCCCCAAAAAATTCAAAGCCCACGGCGTGGCCCTTAAAACCCCCCCCCTTGATTGGGGGTGGTAAACCGGGTTTGCCAAGAGAAGGCAAAAGGTACTAAAAGATTCTTCAGTCGTATATACTGTAATGAGATAGTATTTAAACGGGGGGGGGCCAAGTTCAGATGTAGGTGGTCCCAGTGGGGAAAAACACATCTGCTATATTTTAAAATTGGCTCAGTGTAAAAAAAAGTCAAAGTCGGAAAAATTTAAATGAATGTAAAAACAAGGTCCGGGCCTGAGGCATTTCCCAAAGAGTTCTTAAAGAGCTCAGCTGGGTTTAAAGGGTGTCCCCCTGTACATGTTTTTAGGATTCCCTGGTAAAGGGGTATATTTCCAAGGAGATGGGCAAGGAAAAATGTATTTTCCCATTTCAAAAAAGGGGGGTTCCCAAAGTCTTGCCCCGGGGGAAATTATAGCCCGAAAAGTTTAAACATCTGTTGGGGAAAAAAATGTTTGGGGGGGCCCCAAAAGGGATATTTACGGAGTTTGTTGACAAAAACAATTTTTATTAGTGATTGCCAGCTTTGGTTTTTCTTGGGAAACAAAAGCTGTCGACAAATTCTGATCGGGTTTTTTATGAAGAGGTGAGAAAAAATTTGGGGGATAGCGGGGCAGCTGTGGTTATTGGTTTTTAGACTTTGAAAAAGGCATTTAAACCTTGCCCCCGCAAAAGGTTTGTTAGGAAAATTTAAAGAACCCTTTGGGGTTAGAGTAACAGTGTTTTAAATTGGATTAAAAAGGGGCTGCTGGATCGTATCAGGGGGGTGGTGGAAAATTGACCCCTTTACTTTTGAGTGGTCCCGATTGTGAGGGCTGTGCCCGGGGCTCAGTTTTGGGGCCCTTTCCCCTTTTTTTTTGTATTTATTAACGATTTGTGGAAGGGGAACAATAGAACGGTTTTGTTTTTTGCAGATGACCCCGCTATGCAGGGTAGTGCAATCTATCGAAGATCCCCAAAAATTTTGAAAGGGGAAGGAAAATGGCCCCAATTTTTGTGTGTTTGGGGGCTTCAATTTGGGGCACAGGGGGTTCAATGTGGTTAAATGTAAGGTTTCCCCAATTCTGGGGTTAGAAATAATTAAAAGGACATCTTATTTTTCCTAGGGGGAAAAAATCGCTTGTTGGGGAAAGATTGGGGGTTTTTTTGGGTGGGATAAATAGGCTACAGAAACAGTTTGAAAATGTAAACAGCTGCCTCTGGGGAAAAGAAAGCTATTGGGTTTTTTTAAAAAGAGGCGGGACTGCGGGACAAGGATGTTTTTCTGAAACAGTACTTTGCACTTGTAAAAAAGGCATTGGTGCGTATCACTTAAAATTATGCTGTTCGGGTTTGGGGCCCCCCAAGTTTTTTTGAAGAGATCAAATGGAGTTAGAGGGGTTTACAAAGACGAGAAAACCAAACTTATAAGGGAATGGAGCATCTTAGTTATGAGGAGAGGTTAGTAGAATTAAACTTTTTTTGTTTGGAAAAAAAGACGGCTTGGGGGGGGGACAATATTTAATTTAGATAAATATATAAAGGGGCCCTACAAAAAGTATGGGGAAAAATTTTTTCTTGAACCCTCCCAAAAGAAAAGGGGGACATTCCCTTCGATTAGAAAAAAAAAAAAGGATTAAATCTCCAAAGGGAAGGCGTTCTTCACGGGAAAGGGAACTGTGAATTTGGGAAAATACCCCTGCCTGGGAAAACTGGTCACAGAAGGTTTGAAAGTGAGTTTCAAAAAAGGGGCTTAGATCCCTAACGGGAAAATAAAAGAATTTTAAATTTTTGTAGTAGATATGAAAAAATTCTGGTTCCTGGCTGGTGGAGGTTGAGGTCAGAGATAGGGGTCCCCCTTTTGGGAGCAGATTGGTTCTGGTTTTGGGGGTTTTCAGGGCTTTAAAACCAGTGTTTTGAGGCGGGGCTTAAAGTCCTTTTCTCTCCCCCTCAAAAAATTTTTCCCCACCCTTTTTTTGAACTTGAGGGGAAACGTTGTTTCTTTAAAACCGTACTAACTAGTGATATGTAACTTTTTTAACTAAACCATGAAGCCAATAAACCTTCTATTTTTAAAAAAGGGCCCCTTTCCCCCAATTAGTGACACACTACCCATGCTTTGCTTTCCCGCTTTGGGAAGCTTTCCCATGTTAAATTTCCAGTTGGCTTTCAAAATCCCCAATAAAGGAAAAAGGGCCCCAAACCAAAAAAAAATTTTTGGAAAACGGCACTGAAAAGGGCCCCCAACATGTTTTATTTAAAACAAATATCCCCTTTTGGGCAGTTTTTTTTTGTATTTTGTTGGCCATGTTTATATTTTTTTTTTACCCGTGTCCCTTTTTGAAATAATAAAAACAAAAAAATTTTTTTCCCGAAAAAAACCAAAAAAAATTTTGCTTTGGGGCTCCCCAAAACCCCAAAAAAACAAACCTTTGGGGCCGTTTTGTGATATTTTTCCCCCTCCTTTTTCCCCAAAAGGGGAATACAAACTTCCCATCAGCAGTTTTCCAGTGCGTCAGAGTTTCCTGGGGTTTCCCTATTGATGTTGTGATGTTTTAAAAATAAATCACATGACCCCAAACCCCCAAAGTCTCGGGCCCTTTCATTGCCCAAAGTGGTCAGTGATTGGGTGCGACAATATGTGAACCTTAAATGTGATGTCATTTTTGGGGGAAAGGGGGGAAAAAACTGGAGCGCTAAAAAAACAGTTATGATGGGAGGGGGGAATTTTTTGGGGTAAGTTTTTTTTAAAAAAAGGGGAAACCCTGCAATAGATTAGGGCCAACCCTTGCTGAGGAAAGCACAAGTTTGGGGACAGACTTGGGTTTCCGGGCGCTTTTGCCCCTTATTCTGAAAGGGTTTATGTTTTTTTTAGTGCATTTGATGTCTTTTTCGGGGCAGTTTGCAACCTGTTCTGCCAGAGAACTCATAGGTTATGCCATCTTACAAAAAAAAGGGAAATTTGCGGGACTGGAAAAAAAACATGTCTGTCCTAGTTTTGGCCCAAAGCAAGGGGGGGCATAAGTTATTTTAAACAGGTTCTCTCTAAATACAGTGCGATGGGGATATTGTAAAAGTTTTTTTAAAAAACCCCTTTTAAATTTTACTGGAGCTGACGTTCTTTTTTTGTGATTTTTAATTAGGGGATGGGGGGAATCGATTCTAAAAAAGTGGGGAAATTTTGTTTGGAAATTTTAGGAAAACTTTGGTTCGGAAACCCAAAATCGAAATTTGGGGTATTCGGGGTGAAAGGAAAATGTGCTTTTGAATTGATAAAATGGCCCGCGAGCACATGGGTTTCATGGGGGAAAGCACTCTGGGGGGGAAAAAGGGTGCCTTTCATGACATGTGCGAGGTGAAAGCCAATCAAAAACGGCGGGGATTCTGTGACGTCAACCCCTATTTAAGTGGGCGCGGGCGGGAGCTTCCCTTTTCCGCTCTCAAAGTACTGATAGGGAAGGTGCTGCTGGGGGGCTTTTAAACTATTACTGGGAAAATTGATTTTTTTTTATTTTTGGGGCCGAATTTTGTTGGGGGGGGCTGCTTGTCTCAGAGACTGTTTTTCTTAAAGTTTAATTTTTTATTTTTTTGGGGTATTGGATTGAAATCCAGTGTGCGTCCACTGCAGCCGGGTTTTACTTTTTTAAAGCTTTTTGCTCATAGCACACTGGGAAAATTTCCCAAGGGGGGTTAAGCCATTTTCCCGTTGTATTCATTTTAAAAAACAGCGTTTTTACAATTTCCAATACCAAATTTTATTTTTGGTGCTTTAAAAATTTTATTGCGCAATTTACAATTCAGGGGTTAATTTTAAACGTTGGGTTTGTGGGGTGTGAACCCCAAAAAACCGTCTTTTTTAAACGCCCCAAAAAATATTTCATTTTTTCTGTTGTTTAAATTTACAAGCAAAGGTAATTTAAAAATTTTCTCTTTTTTGGGGTGGGTAGAAAAAACGGGAAATTTTTAACCGCTACAAAGCTACAGTTTTTGGGGCCCCAAATTTTTTTGGGACAATTTTAAAATTTCCCGGGGGGAAATTTGCATTGTTTTGCTGGGTGGCTGACAAAAATAAACGTTTTTTTTTCAACGTTCCCAAAAAATATACATTTTTCCCCCTAGCCTAATTTTCCAAACAAAGGTTTTAAATTTTTAATGTATCTCTTTTTGTGTGGGTAGAAAACACGCCAAAATTTTAACACGCTACAAAGTAATATTTGTGGGCTCAATTCTTTGGGGCAAATTTACATCCAGGGGTTAATCAAAAGGGTTTTTTTGCTTTTGTGCTGGGCAAAAAAAAACCCTCTTTTTTTAAAGCCCCAAAAAATTTTTCATTTTTCCTTTTAGCCTTAAATTTACAAGCAAAAGGGTTTAAATTTCAACTGTATCTCTTGTTGTGTGGGTAGAAAACAAAAGCAATTGTAAAAACGCTTTAAAGTACTAGTTTTTGCGGCTCAATTCTTTGGGCAATTTACTTTAGGGGGTTAAATTTAAACGTTGTTTTGGGGTGGTGTTTTGGGCCCCCCGAAACCGTCTTTTTCAACCCCAAAATATTTAAAATTTTTCCTGTAGGGCCAATTTTACAAGCCCAAAAGGGTTAAAATTTCAAAAATGTTTTTTTCTTGTTGTGTTGGGATAGAAAACACGCAAATTTTAACACGCTACAAAGTACTAGTTTGTGCGGCTTTTAAATTTTTTGGGAAATTTTAAAACCAAAGGGGTTTAAATTTTGCGTTTTTTGCTGGGGTGCTGGAAAAAAAATTTTTTTAAACCCTTTTTTCAACGCCAAAAATATAAATTTTTTCCTTTTAAACCTTATTCCCCAAAAACCCAAAAGGGTTTTTTACAACTTAAACTCTTGTTTTTGGGGGCTTTTTTTAAAAACCCCAAAATTTTAACACGCTACAAAGGGTACTTTGTTTTTGGGGGGCTCAATTCTTTGGCGCAAAATTTAAAATCCCGGGGTTTTAAATTTAAGCCCTTGTTTTGCTGGGTGTTTTTTTCTGACAAAAATAAAAACCCTTTTTTCAACGCCCCAAAAATTTTATACATTTTTTTCCTTTTAGGCCCAATTCATGTCCCGAAGGTTAATTAAAACCTGTTTGTGCTTTTACATTTAGTTTTTAAAAAACAGGGGTTTTTTTAAACCCACAAATTTCAGATTTCATATCAAACAGTGTCTGTACATTTTAAAAACCAAAAAAGGATGTCAGACAGAGAGGGGGGCAGGCTTTTGAACCCCGCGAGTGTTTAAATGGCACAAAAAATTTTTGGGGAAAAAGGCCCCCGGTCGCGCACAGCAAAAGGGGGGTCGCAGCAGGGGTCACTGGTTTAGGGGCCCCAACGCCTGTCAAACTTGCGGGCCCTTTTGTTGTTCAGCAACCCAAGGGGGTTTTTGATTGGTTGATAGGTCATCCTCTTTTCCCCCCAGTTTACATTTGGGCAAAACCCCCGCCAAAGTCGGTGGGAAACCCCCAGACACAACCCCTTTGTTGGTTGGGGCCCGGGGGGCGGGTTCAGCGGCCCTAAACCCGTCCTCGCCCGACTCTGTCCCAATGGTTTTCCCCCGCCTGGGGTTTAATATGTGGGGTTGGGGGAAACGCCCTATTTTAGCGAGGTTGGGAACCCCAATTTTAGGAGGGCAGTCAGCAGCTATTGGAGCAAAGAAAATTTGGGGGCCCAAAAACCCCCCGCTTCTTTCAGTAGGCGGCAAAGTTTGAGTGGAGAGTGGGATTGGGGGGTCATGTTGGTAGACGTCATCCTGGCATACCAAGCCCCGGGGATTAAAGGCAGCAGTGACGATGAAACACAAATTGATGATGATGTAGGCCCCCACCGCAATTGGGGGCCGGGTGAGGCAAAAAGGGTTATCAAACGTCAGGAGGAAGAGGGGTCGCTTGGCGGTTTAAAGGCCCAAACAGCGCAGCAAAATTAAAAGGGGGGGGTGGGGGCCCTGAGTAAACAGGATAGCAGCAGTTTTGAGGTCGGGGGCCAAGCGGCCCCCCGGGGTAAAAAAACCCCCTTGCGGTCCCAAGAAAGTAGGGACAGGGGCTCAGGGTGGGGCCCGGGCAGGTAGTCACCAAATGCGGAGGGGTTGGTGGTAAAATCCCATAATCGGCGGGGTGGCCGTTCTTTGCTAAGACACCGGAGGGGGAAAAAAAGGGTTTTATGTGAATTTTGTAAAAAGGAAAGTGAAGGTGGGCCCGGGGGGGGATAAAAAGTTGGCAACCCCGGCCCCGCGTCCAAAAACATGTTTGGTTTCCCCTCCCGGGGGCTGGGGGGAAACGTGGCTCCCGTGTGGTGGTCCTTTCCCGCCGCCCCAGAAAAAGCGACAGCAGCGCCCCGTTGGGAAAGCATTTCCATTTTCAGCCCCGTCAAAGGGTACAAACCTCTGCGAAGGGAGTGTTTCTTTCCCTTGGGCTAATTTTTCCCGGTTTCCCGATGCTCCTTTCTCCTCGCTAATCAGGCGCCAGGGAAACGTTCAGCGAGGCGATTGCAAAGAGACAAAAGTATGTGTCCCCAACCTTTTCCCAAGGTGCCGCAGCTGAAACCCTTTCTCCTGTCCAAGTTGATGGTATTGCAAATCCCCCCCTTTTTAAAAGGTGGGGCTCTGCACCCTTCAGAGAATAATGGGTTTGCTGAAAACCCAGATGGAGGGGGGGGTTTTTAAACCGTTAAATTTTTTTTAAAAAAAAGGGGAAATACCCGCATTCAAAAAATTTGTAGAACCCGAAAAGGGGGGGTCAGTCCTTGAGCTTTTCGGTTTGGGTTTCCCAAAGGGGCACGCCCCGGGGGCCGGACGTCTGGAGTGTTTAACTACGGTCAGGGGAAATACTGTCCTTTTCGGCCCCCTGGGTGAATGTGTTCCTGCCCAAAGGGCCCCCAAAAAACTTGGACAGGAGGGCACCGCTTTCTCCTTCCCCGTTGTCCCAAAAATGTTTCCCTGCGCTAATGTTTCACCCCCTCCCCCTCCAAAAAACACCACCAAACTCACCTCCCAAGTACTGTCCATCTTAAAACATGTGTAGGGACAGTGGTGCAAAAGCAAATTCTACACCTGGCTTGCCTCGGCGAAAAAAAAGTCACCCGGGGAAAGGGAACCCGCTCCCCGTCATGCCCGAAGAAATCGATGTGGGGCTTTCTCCCCGCCCAAATACAAATCGGAAACCAAAGGGGACGGGAAAGGGGAGGAAAACATGTGGGCCGCGCTTTAACCCAGGAGGGAAGGGGCCATGCGACCTGCTGGCGCACGGGGTTCAAATTTGGTTTTTGAAAAAGGTTCGGGGAATCTTCCCCCGATCTTCAGAACATTTTTGAAAATGGCCGGAAAAAAGTGCATGCCCCTTTATCCATTCGTTTCAAAAAAACCGGAAACCCTCTGAGTTGCGCGGCCAAAAAACGGGCCCCCCCCACACTCTGGGTATGAATGTTTCCACCCCGTGGAATTCCAACCCCGCACATGTTGGGGCCGACTGTAGAAAAAGAGGAAAAAAGGGAAATTTAAAGATTTTTTTTAAAGATCCCGGCGACAGAAATAATCCACCCGTGTAAAATTTGAAGTCAGCCAGTGGCAGTCATGGTGAACCTGCCGTTTGTTGGGGGCAATTCGAGGAGGTGTTTGTTATTTGTCAGTCGCCAAAGGGTACGGGAAAGAATAAAAGTTTATTTTCCAAATGCTTTTATGTCCCGGAACAGATGTGAAAAAAACTTCTGGGCGGGGAATGGGACTGGCGAATACATCTCGTGGCCCCAAAAGAGTCCTGTGGGGACTGAAATGGAGGAGGAGGAGGAATTGGGCAGAAGCATTGTCTGGTGAAAAAGAGTGGGGTTTTT
>JAODAL010043032.1:0-34242 GCA_025379985.1 Phyllomedusa bahiana | reverse complement strand
CCGGTTGCGGAAAAATTTGGTTTGTATTGAAATTTTAATCCCCAAGGTGCCTCAAACAACAGAGCGGGGACGGGGGAAAAGTGAAAAAACACAAATCTGAAATGAAAAACGGTTAAAAAAAGTGGGGGTTTTGAAACCTAAAAAAATTAGACCTGCAGTTGCTAGAAAAGATCTGTACCAAATATAGTTCAGGGGGCCCAAAACATACAAGTAATTTTTCAACGGGAAAACTTTTAAAAAAAAGCCAATGCAATGCAATTCTAAACAACCCCGGTCCCCACTATACCCACTACCCTTTTAAAAGAGTTTTGTCTGTGTTCGCACCCCGCCCCCCCTCCCCCCCCGCTACCCCCGTGCCCTTTACGGGGCTATATGCTTTTTTAAAAAATTTCTCAGCCTAACCCCTTTAAAATTTGGAAAAATCTTTTAATCTACCTAATTCTAATTTTCACAGCTAAAAATATAGCTGTCTCGTGAACAAATAAAACCCCTTTCGCTAAAGCTTTTTGATGAGCTGTTTGCGGGGCTTGGGGAAACAGAGGCAGAGCTCCGCCTACTCCTATGGGGCGCTAACCCCCACACTGAGGCAGAAACGGGAAGGGGCTTTCTATTAAAACAGGCATGTGTTTTTCCCAAAGCCAATCCCCAAAAATACACTCCCTGCCCATGACGCCCGCACACACAGGTAAACCCTGCTTTTTTCTCTAAGTTTTTTTGCTGGCTCCCAAAAAGCAGGAAGGCTAAAAAAGGGGCGCGATATTAATAGATTATGCAAAAATTTTAACCTAAATTATCGCGGATCTAAAAAAACCGATAAAAAATAAAAAACCCTGGCCGGGGTTTCCACTTTGTCGATAATAATCACTCCCAAAAACTATTAGAGAGTAACCCGGGGGCCCCGGTTTTCCCCGCATCAAGCCAAAGGGTTTTTTTCCAGTGCCCGGTTTAAATTTTTAAGGGAAAAAGGGCCCTTCGGGGAAAGGGGGGAAAGGGTTTTAGGGAAAATAATGCTCTGTCAGTTTCGTAACCTTGGTTTTCGCAGGATTTGTTTTTAAATAAGATACAAGCGAGAAAAGTTTTTCTGCGAAGTTTGAAGTTTGCTGGACCTGTGGGCTATAGAGGGACCCTCGCTTGCCACAGTGTGGATCCCAGGTAGATCTCTCTATCTTCGCTGGCCACTTCTCCCGCTGATGTTACGGATAGATAAAGCTGATTCAGATTCCTGGTGAAGCTTGGACCTGTAATGGGGGCACCCGTGCACGGTGTCGATCTCAGTATATCTCTCTATCTTCGCTGGCCGTGTTTCCCAGCTGATGCCGATAGATGATGCATAAAAGATGCCTGATGAAGCTTTGACCCATATATGGGTTTGTGATGTAAGTATTTGTAATCCATATTATGCGTGCTTTGCCTTTGTAACCAATATCATGCGTGCCTTGCCTTTATAATCTATATTATGCAAAAGTATACACAATATCACACTATCTTCTTGTACTTTTATGTAATCATTGAGTTACTCATATAATAAAGTAAATAAAGCATTGGATGTTGCCTTCTTTAAAGCCGTATGTGACCCCCACAAAGAGTTGGCATAACCCAAGAGTCACAGAAAAAAACTCACAGACTATTCACTATCCCTGTCTTGTACCACAGCATGAGCCTTAAACCTGCATGACCCACAAATTAGAAAGTGCCAGAAGGCAGTATTATTTGAACCATCATTTTACTTGAACTGGACACTTACTATCCCTGTCCTGGAATGCAGCATGACCCTTAAACCAGTCTGACCCACAGATTAAAAAGTGCCAGAAAAAGGAGTCTTTTACCACCAATTTTAGTTTAACTGGACATTAACTATACCTGTCCTGTACCACAGTATGACCATTAAACCTGTCTGAACCCCCAGATTAAAAAGTGCTGGAAAAAGGAGTCTTTGAACCACCATTTTAGTTGAACTGGGCATTGACTATGCCTGTCCTGGGCCACAGCATGAGCCCCAAACCGCATGACCCAAGATTACAAAGTGCCAGAAGAAAGTAGTCTTTGAAAGCGTATTTTAGTGAAAATGGACATTGACTATCCATATCCTGTAACACAGCATGACCCAAAAACCCGCACAGGTGCCCTTATGGACCATCAGCAGAAAATTTTACAATAAGAAATAAAATATATCAAAATCAACTCATTTTCCAATACTGCTGCGGCTAGAGGTATTTACCATTCTACTGGTGACATTGTTCCACTGTGACATTAGAATTTGAAGCAAACGAAACAGATGTCCCCATTGGGGTCAACGGGGCCCAGTTTTGAAAACCCCTGATTCAACGGGTAAGGGGTTGGGGGGAAAATTACTAAACAAGGCGGGTGAGGCTGTAAAAAAGGATAAAGCAGGTTCAGCTGCCGGGCCCGGGACTTACAGGGGGGTGTAGTAAAAATTTAAGGCGGGCGTCCTTTCATCTATTAAAAACGCGGGTTTTCCAAAGCTACGGGGCCCTAGTTACAGGGGTGCTTTGAGAGGCAGGGCTGGAGTTCGTCATCTATTAACACGCGGGTTTCAGCTACCCGGGCCTGATTTAACAGTGGGTGGCTTTGAGAGCCCAGGCGGGGTGTCCGTCTTTCCTTTTTAACCGGCATAAAATCCATTATGACACAGCAAAAAAAACCCCGTCGGGGCAAAAATAGTGTTGAACGTTTAAAGTTGGCTATCGACATCGGGCGATAGTCTATAGGGGGGCCCCGGCCCACGAAAGGTTTTTTCGATAGTGACGGGAACAAATTATGAGCGATGACCATTAAAGTCTATGGGAAAAAGCAACAACCCCTTTCAAAAACCCAAACGGGGCGGAGAACTGGAATTAACATCCGCAACATTTAAAAGATCCCTTGCTAAAACTTAGGCAACACACTTAGGTTTTTAAAAGCCCAAAAAAAAAACACACACCATTCACATCCCGTCTTGTCCCCACAGAAAGGACCCTTAAACCTGCATCACCCAAAAATTTAAAAAAGTGCCAGAAGGCAGTAAAATTTGAACCTCATTTTATTTTAAACTGGAATTGAAAACCCCTGTCCTGGAACACAAGCATGAGCCCCAAACCTCAAAAACCCCCAGTTTTAAAAAATTCCGGAAAAAGGATCTTTAAAAAACCCCACCTTTTATTTTCACTGGCCCTTTACTAAACCGTCCTGGGCCCAGAAATGACCCCCAAAACCCTTTGAAATAAACCCCCCCCCAAATTTAAAAAAAAAGTGCCTAAAAAAAGGATTTTTAAAAACCCCATTTTTAGTTTCATTTGGAAATTTGCCCTTTTAAAACCCTGTCCTGGGCCCACATGACCCGGGGCCGGGGTTTAAACAGTGGGTGCGGTGAGAGCCCAGGTTTGCGCCCCTTTCCATCTATTAACACCGGTTAAAATGCCCTGAGACGCAGAAACCCGAAAACTGTCTTTGCGAAGCAAGTACGGAAGCGGAATTGGGGAGAACTCCCCCTTTCCCTCATAAAAACACCCAATACCGGGTAGCGTTTTGCCCCTCCGAATGATGGGGGAAACCAAATTTGAGTTTTCACTGGAAATACGGGTTGGAAAAAAGGGCCCCTTTTAAAACCCCCCTGTTTCCCTTTATTTTGGCATTTTTTTCCCTCATTTTACTAAACGTGCGAGGAAAGGGTCTCTGAAACTTTTTTTCTTTTGCCCCGTGCTCCATCCCTCCATTTTCCCACTGAATAACCAACATCGGGGTAAAATTTTCCTGTACCCTCCCTTGTACAATTCAAGGAATTATTTTTAACATTTTTTTGGGTAAAATGCAAATTTTTTAGTACTTTAATTCAGAAAAACCTTTTTTAAAAAAACCCGGAGGGGAACCCCAAACCTAATGTCAAAAAAATTTGAAAATTAAAAAGGGGGTTTTTTGCTCAAAAAAAGGGGATTGATATTTAATTTAAAAAAAATTTTGCAAAAAAAAACATTTTGAAATTTTTGCCCCTTTAAACCCATGCCCCAACCTTTTTCCCTGTTTTTTTGACAAAACCCCCACCCTTGACCAACTCTTGACCATTGTGAAGAAAAAAATGTCTGTTAGAAAAACAGTTTTTAGAATGGGGCCCCTGTATTATAGCTGAAAGTCACAGAAAAATCCTCCAAAAATTCAAACCCTGACCCTTGAGCCATTTTGGAAAATTTGTGAAAAAAAGGGTCTATTAAAAACCAAAAATTTTTTGAATGGGAAATTTGAAAGTTTTTGCTCCATTTCAAAGCAGCAAGCCCCAAAAAAATTTAAAAAAAAAGACTTCTCACCACTTTTAAAAAAATTTGTGAAGGAAAAAACCCCATTTAAAAAAGGCCATTTTTTCTTTTTCCAAAAGGCCCAAAATGAATACTTGCTGTATCCACAGCAACATGACCCCAAAAAAATTAAAATATGCCCTTCCAGCCCACTGTTAAAAATTGTGAGGCAACAGACCCCAAAACCATTGAAAATGTAAAAAATTTCTAAAGTTTGAAGTGAGTAAAGGAATATTTTTTTGGGCCCAAGAAATCTTGGTGTCTTTTATTTCTCCTCACAGAAAAACCAAAAAAAATTAACAGGGGGAAAATTAGAAAAAAAATTGCAGAAAGAAAATGATCTTTTTAAAAAAATAGGTTTTTCAAGGGGCCCTTTTTCTGTTTGGAGGGGAAATGTGAAGTAGACCAGCAACCCCTAATCTTTGGCCCTTTCGGAAATTTTTGGGGCCACAACATAAATCAAGATCCAAAACCCTGACACTAAAGAAAGTCAAACGATCCCCCATTATCTGGGGAAAACCCTTTGTTTTTTGGTCTGAAAAGACTCCCCCTATGCTAAAGGTCCCTAAAGATATGCCCATTTTCGCTGGGCGGAAACAAAAACCTTATGGGCTGGCGACCAGCCCGGGCCCCTTCGCCAGTTGATACCCAGAAGCTATTGGGCCCGGGAACAATACAAAAACATGGGTTGGGGGGGGGGGACCAATAGTCAGGGGCACCATGATTTTAAAGGGCTGGTCTCTTGGGTGTTGTATCTTGGGGCCTTTCATTGAAATGCGGGGTTTAGGTTTTAAAAAAAGATTGCCAATTTCACCCTTTTAGGCTTTTTCCCCCTTTTCCTGCGTTTGGGCCGAAAGCGGCTATTTTGGCACTCAAAACCTTGCGTCTAGGGGTTCGTTTGGCGTTGTTCCCCCGGGGACATTTGAAGAACGTGAAGGGGGGACGCAACAGAAGTCCCCGGGTTGTTTCAATAAACAAGGTTCCATTTCCGAAAATTTTTTACTCTCTATTTGGGGGGGGGGAAGGAAATTTCTGATTATTTTTTTAAAAACCGGGGGACCCAGGAGGGTGGCCAGGCCGGGTTTAACGTTTTCATTTTAAATTGGCCTTAATGCGGAGCCCATTTTTGGGGGAAAATTTGGAGAAACCAAGCCCCAAAAAGGGGAAGATGGACCTTTGATTTTCCCAACCCCTTTTGGGTCGAGGGAAAAAAAACCCAAACTGATTTTCCCTCATTTTCCCCTTCCCCCCCACCTAAAAACCCGTCCCAAAACCTCTTTCCAAGGCAGGGGACGTCGGAAAACATGGTGCAAAAACCACCTCCTCCCCCCTCCTCGTTGCCTAGGGCACGTTTAAAACAACAGCCCGATTTCCCAAAAAGAAGCACCCGAAGCTTTTTTGCGCCCCCCCTTTGCACTGCTCGGCCCCCGAACCACGGCCCCAAAATGAAGACCAAAGAAATTGGGAAAGTGGGGCCAAGGGTTTTTGCCGGGGATGGCCCGTTCCGGGCCTCGTTTCCACCCTCCTCCCCGTCGCTGGGGGGAACCGTTGTTTTCAGAGGGGCCCAAAACGATCTTTCCCCCAAGAACTAAGATTACCAAAAATTTTAAAGCAGCCCAAGGGCTTACCCCGCATTTACCATTTTGGTGGCTTTTTTAAAACTGGGAAAGGGAAAGGTGCTGAGCTCTTTCCCCCCTGCCCCCCCACTCCCGTTTTCTCAACCCCCCCGATTTTCCGAAACCCCTGCTTCAGGCCATGTTCACTTCGAACTGGTAAGGGCCCATTGCCCCTCCCACCACAATCGTTTGGAGCAGTGGAGGGGGGAATTTCCCCAACCCGGGGTTCCCAAACGCCAACAATGGGGAGGGTTTTCCCGGGGGGCCCGAGCGACGCTGCAAGGGCAGCCCAGGCGGGACGAATCAGGGGCAAACCCGGGCGGAAGTGCGAACTAAAAAAACCCGACCTTTTTCGGGCGGGGCAGTCCGCCCCTTTTTAGCTCTTAAGAAATTTTTTGGACAAACCCCCGGGTTTAAAGAAAAGGCCCAAAGGAAAAGGGATGTGCCCCACCACCGATCAAAAGGGGCCGCAGATTTCCCCCCGTTACCCCGCATCCCAAAACCCTTTGCCGGCAAAAGGGTTTTTTGCACCCCACCAGCGCTCGGTTCCGTTTGCGGGGGAGCCTCCCCCACCCCCGGAACCGGGGTTTTGGGGAGGGTCCCCCAAGACAGTTTAAAATTTAAAAAAACGGCGGGTTTTCCCCGGGGAAACTTAAGCCCCCAGAGGCCCAAGGGGGGAAAGAGCCCGGCCCATCCCTGCGGTTTTGAAGAGCGTCGCCGAGCCCGAGCCATCGTCACCCCCAGAGTCATCCCCCCCCGCTCACCCTTTAAGCTGCACAAAGAAAAAAAGCGGCCAGGGCCCGGTTTACTAGTCCATTTTCGGGGTCGAAGGATTTTTTTCCCGGGCCACAATGCAACAACGCCCCTTGAAAAAAAAAAGATGACCCCGTGTTGGCCGGGGGGGAGGGGGGGGACGGTTTTTCTGGCAAAGAAATGCCTGCTCGGGCATCTGGTTTTGGGGGGAAAACCCAAGGGGGCCAAAGGTGGGGGAAACCCCAACTGTGCCCCAAAGGGAAAGGAAATTTTTCCCAAGGGGGGCCCAAAAACCCGGGGAAAACCCGACCTTCGGGGCTTTTGGTTTTTGGGGGAAGGTTTTGGGTTTAAATTTTTTTCTTATTTTTTGCCCCCAAAACCCGGAAAAGACAAAAAGGGCGGCTGCTAATTGGCCGCTAAAAAACGGCTGCAGGTCATCAAACTGGGGGAAAAGGAGAACCCGGTGGGAAAGGGGTCCTGGGGGGCTGGGGGTTTATTTGGGCGACAGGGAAAGGCGAAGGGGAAAGGCGACCCCCTGACATAAACTCTGAAGACATGGGCAGCTGGGGAAGGGTTTTGGTTTTGGGGGGCGGGGGAGGGGAAGGGGGGAAAGACAGATGGAGTACAGGGGTTGGGGGCCCCGGTTTTTCGGCCCGGGGGGCCAAATTTTTGGCCAAGTTTTTCCCCCCTTTTCCCAACCCAAAATGCATTCCTCATGTGACAAGACAAGGGGTGGGGTTTAAACCACTTAAGGGTTCTTGTCTACTTATCCCTTTTAAAGGCAAAGGCGTCAAAGAAGTCGCTGGGTAATCAGGGGTTTTGCCCCAAAGGGAAAGGGGCCCAGGCTTGAGAGGCCTGGACCTTTTTGCGGCGATAAGCGAGGGGGGGGGGTTTGGGGTTTGCCCGGGGGCGGGGAATCAAATCAGCAGATTTTCTGCGACCCCCCTCTCCCTTTTTTTTTGGGGGGGCCCCCCTTTATTAAACATTTCCCCCAACGTCTTCCTCCTCTTTTCCACTGAGGAAAGCCTCGCAAGAAAATTTCGCGGAAAAGCCCCACAAAGGTTTTTCCCAATGTCGTCCCCTCATCACATCCAACACGTATTTGGGTGGGTCCTGACTTTTTTGCATCCAGAACTGCGACCCAACAAGAAAAGGGGGCCGCAAGGCGTTGCCGACCCCGGGGGGTTTTTTTGGCCGTTGACCGGCTTCCTTCCCTCCTCCTAAAGGCATCATTAACTGGGCGTCAAAACCCGACTAAATAAATCCCTCTTTATTTTTTAAAACATCCCCTTCTGACCCCAACCGCTTTTTGTCATCAAAGAGGGCTTCAGAAAATTTTGGAAAATCCACATGGGGGGGTAAAACGATTTTTACTTTTGGGGCCCGCTTATGTTGGACGGGATGCGAGGATGCTGATGCCCGGACATTTTTGGCCAGGACTGGGAGGAAGGGGTTAAGCTGCTGGATCCCGGGTTGCTTTAAAACCACTAAAGGGAAAAATTTTTGGCACCGATCTTTAAACTGAAATTTAAACCTGGCCCCTAAACCCGCAAAGACGGGCCTAAAGGGCCTGCAACGGGACGCCCCCGGTTTGGCAGGGCGTTTTTCCCGCCAGCACTGAAAGAGCACCTTCCTCCGTACCCTCCCTTTCCTTGTGAAACCCCCCTCTTTGTCGCTTACCACCTGCTTTTCCGCTCCATGTTCAAAAAAAAAAAATTTGAAAAGGGGAAAGGAAAATATTTTTTGGAAAGCCCTCTTAAATTAAAAAAGGACGGAAAAACCCACAGCTTTTTCTCAAATCCCTCTAATAAAAAAACAAAATTCTGGAAAAAAATTTTAACCTAAAGGGTTGTCCCAAATAAACAAATCGGGAAATGGGCAAAATGAAAAAAAACCACGTACCCTTTTTATTTTTTGGGTATAATAAAAGGTTTTTTTTGCCCCTTTTCCCAATTAAACCTGTGGTGACTAAAAAATTGTTTGTTTTCAGTTTTACGTGAAAGCTGCGTCAATGAACAAAGTTTGAAAGTGCGAAAATTTTAAAAAAACACGTTTTTTTTATGTTTTAGTAAAATACAGGGTTTTTTTTTGCACCTTTCAATTCCCCCTGTGGGGGATAAAAAATTGCTTTTTTAAAAGATTTCCCGTCCCCAAGTGGCCCAATGAACAAAGCGGGTTATTTCGGCAAAATAAATTTAAACACGTATTTAAATGTTTCGGATAATAAAATGTTTTTTTGGGCACCTTTAAATTTCCCCCTTTTTGGGGGACATAAAATTGCTGTTTTCAGTTTTAAACTGCAAGCGCGTCAATGAAAAAAAGTTGTAGTGGCCAAAAGTAAAAAAAACACGTATCTTTTAATGTTTTTTATAATCCCGGGTTTTTTTTTGGGCACCTTTCAATTCCCCCTGTGGGGGGACTAAAAAATTTTGCTTTTTTCAGTTTTACGGCAACCCTTCCCGTAAATTGAAAAAAACCCGAAGGGGCGCCCAAAGCCCCAAAAAAACACGTATCTGTTTATGTTTATCGTATAATACACGTATTTTTTGACCTTTCCAATTCACTGTGGTGACTATAAATTGCTGTTTTCAGATTTAGTGCAAGGGGTGGATATATGGAAACAAAGGTGGAATGGGTTAAAATTGAAAATGAAACACATCTTCTGAAATGTATACTGCTAATAAAGTGGAGTTTTTGCACCTTAACACAGAGACCTGCAGTTACTTAGAAATGATGTGTTCCTATATAAGTTCAGGTGCCAAATATCCGGAAATATTACAATAGCAAACTCTTAATAATAAGGATATTGCAGTGCATGTCTACCATAAGTCTTGGTGAACTTTAATCCAGTGTTCTTTATAGAGCTTGTCTGTGTTCGCCTGCGGCCCCCCCGCTTCCCGAGACTTGCAGCTGGTAGATGCTCCTTTAAAATTCTCTACTAATTACATTAAAATTCCAATCTCTAATCTAAACTAAATAGTAAGGATCACAGGCAATAGTAGAGGTTTCTCTGTGAAGAAATCGAATAATTTCGTTCATGAGCTTTTGGCACTGGCAGAGCGCACGTCCTACTCCTATGAGACGCTGAGAGACAATCGAGGCTGAACAGGAACGCTTGTTCTATGTACGAGGTCATGTGATTTTTCCAGCCAATCGCAACCATACACATCCCAGTATGAGTCGTACACATACATCTCACCTGCTCTGATTCTGTAAATCTGATTTGCTTGGCCGCCAAAATATTAAGGAAGCGCGAAAAATGGCGCGAACTTAATAGATGTGCCACAGTTTTTAGCTTAATTATCGCATGATCTAAAAATTTCGATCACCATAAAAACCTTGCCAATTTCAACTTTGTCGATAATAATCGCTCAACACTACTCACGACCATTTTAGAAAAAAAGACGATTTGTTTCCACAAATCACCATGAACTTCGCCTTCATGTAGAATCGAATTTTCCCTGAAATTCTAAACGAATTCCACTTCGTTAGTATCGATTCGCCCATCTCTAGTCAAAGGGTATGGGTGAAGTGTAGGCCCCCACAGGTGAGAGCAGCAGGGGAAGCAGTGTCAGATTGCGGGGGCCATGTTTGTTTGAGTAGCTGGTGGAGTGAGTTAGAGAGAAACAGGTCATGAACAGCAGTGCGTTTCTTACGGACATATCCTGGAGTTCCAGAGCGCATATTTAAAAGGGGCAGGAAAAGATGTTCAGTTAATATTACGCACATTAACGGCGATTCTGTAGGAGACAGAAGAGGAGGTGGGATTAGCAGTGAAGGAAGGTGGGCCAGAGTTAGGAGGGATGTCCACTGCAGCAAGAAGCAGTAGAATGGAATGTGACAGCAGATGGTTCAGTGGCATACATGAGTGACGTTTGTGTTGAACCGTGAATAGGTGTGGTTTGGGATAGTTGAAGAAGCTAATTAATGTATGGCATGTGTACATAAGTGAGGGAAGGAGAGAGGAGCTGATGAGGACAGAATTCTCTGAGGGCATGACTGGGTGGTAGAATAGGAGGCAATTGGCTGCAAGATTGCATGGGGGATGTCTAACACACAAACCTGTATTGGAAATTTTTTTTGAAAATGTGAAAAATTGCTACTAAATGTCAACCTTATGTCGTAACAAAAAATTAATATGATATTTAAATGATGATGTCAGGTTAAAGTAGGACTGGTAGATGGTAGCTCTAAACAATGTTATGTGGTATATCTATCTGTCTTACAAACAGAAACTTTTAACATTGAAAATGGCAATTTTTTTCAAATTTTTATGACCTTTTGCACAAACAAATAAGGATTGTATGGACCAAAATGTATCACTTACTTAAAGCATAACCTGTCACGAGAAAACATTTTCAGTAGCAAATGGATAGGTGAAACCAGAAAAGACATAATCCCACATAAAGTTATACATGACAGATTTGAAAAATGGGGCTCTTCAATGAGCTCTAAACTGGCTGCGGCGGTAAGGGTTAAAATGGTATTAATAAATCCGTTAAATGTTTTTATTTGAATTTTCAAACAATGTACAAACTAATGTAAGTGGGAAAAAGAAGAAAAAAAAGATGGGGAAAGGGACTTAGAAGTGTGAAAATACACGTACAGGGAGTTACAGCATTGTAATGTTTGAATACAATAAGATCCGGAAAAATGGAAATCAATAAGTCTGCAATAAGTAGTTTGTCCATATGTTTACGGCTACCCATCAATAATTTTAACAGCCATATGCAGGAGGAAGAATAGGGACTTGGGACGTGGTGCTAGGGATTTTGTAAAAACCCTAGCAAGCGTCCACTCATACCTTTATCAACTATATTGTGTATAGGTGATTAAATGTAATTAGTGGAAAAAAACAGTTTAAAGAATTAAGGACATATTGCCAGGATAGGCTTTGTTTATAACGTATAGTTCTGCACAAAAAAAAAAAAACATCTCTGAAAAAACACAATGCGAACCTGGGTGCCACTGGCTGGTTTGCAGGCACACATATATAAATACACGCACTCCAATACCAGCGGCACACCACAGCAAAAAGGACAATACATACAGATACATGGAAACCTCCAAGAAGCATTTATCTATCTACAATATATGAAAAACTTCTGAGATTCTTAGTTCACATGTTTTTGATCAAAAAAATGCTTAAGCACCCCCCGGCTTCAACGGGATCTCAAGGCGGGTGGTCCTACTCTATTCTTACTCTCACTAGAGTCATACAGACTTCTCATTGGATCAAAAAACCTCCATAATCAAGAGAGAAAAAATAAAAAAGCACCAGCCTTGCTAGCATAGTGCACCAATATAACAGCCTGTGGAAGTGGGTGGGGTGCAGGAAACCAAAATGAAGGCATTCATTCCTTCCTATATAGGTTAAAAGCAATATGTGCCAAATACAACTTATAGTTCTGCACAAAAAAAAAAAACCATCTCTTAAAAAACACAATGCGAACCTGGTGCCACTGACATGGTTGCGGCACATATATACATACACGCACTCCAATACCAGTCGGCACGCCACAGCAAAAAGGGCAATACAATACATGGAGGTTTCCATGTATTGTATTGCCCTTTTTGCTGTGGCATGCCGCTGGTACTGGAGTGCGTGTATGTATATATGTGCCGCAACCATGCCAGTGGCACCCAGGATCGCAGTGTGTTTTTTTTAGAGATGTTTTTTTTTTGTGCA
Organism: Phyllomedusa bahiana; assembly: GCA_025379985.1. Lineage (NCBI taxonomy): Eukaryota > Metazoa > Chordata > Amphibia > Anura > Hylidae > Phyllomedusa > Phyllomedusa bahiana. Next base: position 21,898 of record JAODAL010043032.1, on the reverse strand, counting down.
GAACTATACGTTGTATTTGGCACATATTGATTTTAACCTATATAGGAAGGAATATAGGCTTTGTTTATAGTCAGGTAAAGATTGGATGATGGATTCCTCTCAAACAAACCACAACCAATCTTGGTGTATTACACTGACTTATTGTTGTGTCCATCAGGTTCTGTTTTTTTACAGCAAGAATTATACTGTAAGTTGTACTGTTTTGGCCACTGAAAAGCCATGTTAAACCAGATGAAAATCCAGTGTAAACAGAGCCCTAGGTCTTATGTAGAGCTTGTATCTGGTTAAGACATTTTACTTAATGTGCTGAAATTAAAGACCTAATGACATTATTTATACATAAGACCCATGTCTTATAGATTGAGTATTTGTGCTTATTATGTTTGTGGAAACAGTTCCCAATTTTTTGAGAAAATAATGTTTCCCAATGTTGTCATCAATCATCACTTGGTAATGTTTAGGAATTCAGTTAAAAAAAAAACAGCAGTGTAGTTTGCTGCTTTGGAAGAGTGGCATTGAGTAAGTAATAAAAAGCCAAGTCATGTAAAGTGAACAACTAATTATAGTAATCACAGCTGGTTTCAAACTACTTGTAACAGTTTGTGCATAATTCGTACTCAAAAGCATCATTCTGGTGTTACTTGTGAAATAGAACACCTGTTTGTTGTTTAGCATGTGTTTATGCAGATGATTGTTGTTGTCAAAGCACCTTGATGCAGACTAGTCTTGTTTACATTTTTTCCCTAAAGGAATAACAGTGTTCTTTCAATAAATTTTCAGTGTATTGTAATTTCAGAAGCTGCAATTCATAGGGTGGAGTGAACTAAGCAACAAGTATACTTTATCTGCTAAATGTAAAACAATCTGGCCAAAGTAATGTATGCTATCACTGCAAATTTAACTGATTCATGGCTACAAATGTTTTACAACTGTATAGTCAAGACAAAAACACGAATGCTAGTTTTACTTCTATTTTATATGCTACATAAAAATGATACATTTCATAATGGCATGAGATACATACTACCTACAGTAGATACTACAATTATTAGTTTATTGCAGGATTTTTCAGTAGTTTCCTCCTGGTGCCTAAGCAGCCTGTGCATGGTAAAGCCTGGGCCTTTTCACCTTTCACAGTCTATACCAACATTTCTAAAGATTTTTTTAACCCAGTAAGTGGGGGACCCTCACCAGTGAAGGCCACCTTAGAGTTTTAAAAAACAACTGTTAATATATTTAAGCATAAGAAATAGGAAACTCAAAGAGATAGATAGAAAGATAGATGCCTTAATATGGTGACTATGTTGTACCCATGTTTAACTATCCTAGTGAAAAACTTATAGCACTGTAGAGAAGTCCTTAGAATTTGTAAAATTTTTCATATGCTTGAAGAAATTTCCTGAAGCATAAACAATAGCATAAAATATGATACTACAAGAGGTCTGGTGGTGACTGCCTAAACAAGAAGATGGTGTGCCAAGACACAAGACGCTTGCGGGCAATGTTAGTTCTGTTTCATTTATTGGGATAGAGAGTTTTTAAATCAGAGACAGAAGATCTTCATAAAAAGATGCTTAACAAGGGAATCTAAGTGGATATTTGTCTTAGGCAAAAAAAATTCTTAGAGAAGGTGAGACAATATAAAACGTAACCTTTACTTTAAAAAACAAGTAATATTCATAAATAACCCTTGCATCCAGTTAAATTACTAGAATGCACTCAGAGCAAACAAAAGGGAATAGCCACCCTAGAATTCCCTAGCAAACTATTGACCACCTAGCCTAAGGATCAGGAAAATCGTCCCAATAAGGGTGTTCCTGTCAGGTCTCTTACCAGTCTAATGCGCTCATTGTAGCAGCAGCATTATGCATGACAGCAGAGAACCAGTGAGTTATGAGAGTGCACAACAGTGAATACTGTTGTGGCTATTTATGGGCGGCATCCTTTACCAATAGGAAGGTAAGCTACATATTTTTTACTTGAATACGGACAGGATGTGGCACCTCTTTTCCTGACCTGTCATCATCAGTACAGGTAGTGGTATATCATTAAGACAACGCCGCCTATCTAGTCACTCTCATTTATAAATTGCTTGTGTTGGTATAATGATGTTTTGAATACTCCTCTATGTGAGTCCCTTAGGGCTTGTTCACATGGAGTTTTCACTCTGTGTTACAAACGCTTTTTAGATCCGTCTCGGGGACCGACAGGACGGACCCAAAGACGGATCTAAACAATTAGCAGTGAGTTTATCACTGCGGGCTATGAGGAAGATGCAGTGGCGTTCACATGAGAGATCGCCGCTGCGTGTTTCCATAGCGCAGTTTGGGTCCGTCTTTGAAAGAATTGCACGTCAATTCTTTCAAAGACTTCTTCAGACTCGCACTTCTTCACACTTTCTGGTCAGGCTGTGGGTGACTGTTGCCTGTGTCTGCTGGTTTGCCAGTAGGCAGAAAAACCATTTAATACCGATTTTACACATGAAAAGCTGCTAGTTAGATCACTCACTTGACAGCTAGCTTATGGAATCAGACACATCACTAGTAAGGGAGTTAGGTGATTTTGTATAGATATTCCATAGAAAAATTCTGTTTATAATCTTATTCGCCCATTACAAAGTACAGGCATTTAAGAGCACTTGATTTGCTGGGTTGGTTCTTCCATATGACCCCATTTCACCGCTATTCCTTAGAAAAAATTCTGTTTATAATCCTATTTGCCCATTACAAAGTACAGGCATTAAAGAGCACTTGATTTGCTATCAGGGTTCTTCCATAAGACCCCATTTCACCGCTATTATATAGAAAAAATTCTGTTTATAATCTTATTTGACCGTTGTAAAGTACAGGCATTTAAGAGCACTTGATTTGCTGTCTCTGGAGTACAGTTCTTCAAAAAGACACTGTGAACAAATCTTGACCTTTTTAATATTTATATTTTTGAACATAGAGTGAACTAGAGGTGGTAAGAGAGCAAGGAGGAGCGTAGGACATGGAGCTATAGGTACGAGACAAGGCACTCCTTTCAGTGCTCCGGACAACACACAAGCAAGTACCTAGTCAGTCACAGGACCATCAGGCCTGTCATCATTTGGTCAGTTCCTTGTGTGGCACCAATCCGTTCTTCAGTGGTAACACACCCTGCATCCAGCGGTTTTAACTTCTCTTCCTCTCAGTCATGGCCACAAATATCATCATCAACATTAGTCCAAACTGAAGCAAAGATGGGCGAAATGTCACCCAATAAACAGACTGCACTAGATAATCCATATTCTGAAGAGCTCTTTGATTACACAATGTGGATGGGGTCAGAAGGCATTTCAAAAGATCAAGAGGCCCAAGAGGATGATTTTGTCTGCTCTGACACGCAATCGCTGATGCCCTCACAGGAAGAGAAGAAAGGTGGCCCCTCTCTTTCTGCTGGACTAACCATCTTTAAAGTGTTAAAATGACGAACACAAGAAGTAAAAGGCGTAGAATCCAGTATATGTTCTCGTGACTCTTCTGTAAACATGAAGTTGTTTCTTTGTCAACATACATGCGCATCTACAAGAAGTGAGACATTGTGTAAATTACGGGTATGGGCACCATACAAAAAGGCATGCCACATAAATGCTATCATGGCAAGACTGGCAGGATCTACCATGTTATACAGCATGTTGTGGGTATAATTGTGAACAAGCAGATCAAGGTTAAAATCAACATCCATGTGGAGCTCATTCGCCACTCCAAGAGCAGAGATCGTTTCCTCCAGCGCATCAAGGAAAACGAGAGGAAGAAAAAGGAAGTTAAATGGGGCTTCTGCCAGATACCATGTGCCATTTCTAATACCAGTGTCTTCTTATGCGTCAAAGTGGCCCTGTAGCAACTGCTACTGGTGTACCTGCTATAGCTATGCTGTCCTCATCTTTTCAGTTAGCCATTGAAAGGAATGAATTATTTTAGCTTGTGAATTTTTTGCTGTGACTCTTGGAGCCAAATTGTCTTCACTAAGTTGTACCACGTATCCAGTTTACTCTTATAGAAGGTAATTGCGGCTTCTCCTCACCTGTGTTTAGTATAAAAATTAACCTAAACATCATCTCCCATTGACTTTAATGGGGTTCGGAATTCGGCCCAAATTTCTCAAGATTCGGGGTTCGTCCCAAATTTCACAAAATTCGGGGTTCGGCCCGAATTTGAATATTTTAGTGCTCACTCATCTCTAATAATAATAGCACACAATCCTGAAATACAATAATGTAGAACAGTTAACAAGCGATTGCCAACCCTCACTCAAGTGTTCATATACACTAGGGCAGGGGTGTAAAACTTTTCACTGAGGGCCACATCATTACTATGGTTGCCCCGAAATGGCTCTTGAGGTTGGTTTGGATGCCTGGGTAGGGCTGTCACAGAGCTGTGCTATAATCTGTGAGTTGCTGAACACAGCAATGTGGAGATACACCCCACTCCAGAGCTCCGAATATAAGATGGTGCTCACCTGATTGCACCACCTTTGCCAAGTGTTGGCTGCATCCTCTAAGGAAAGTGGAGGGCAGGTCCTTCTGTGTCCAGACCTTGTTCATCCTTGCTTACTGTGTCTGAGTTCTTGAGGGTCTCACAAAATGATGAGATGGGCCAGATTTGGTCTACAGGACTTGAGTTTAGCACTTGTTCCCTAGTGGCAGTAAAAAAAAAAAAAAACACTTTTTTTTTTTTTAAAAAAAAGCAAATTAATTCAAAACACCTTGCTTTTGTAAATAAAATACAAAAAATATTACACAGAATTGGTATTGCCACATCCATAAAAGCTTGATCTATTGAAATGTAACATCATTTATTCTGTTTGGTGAACATAGTAGAAAAAAATCCCCATGCCAAAATTGCATTTTTTGGGTACTTCTGTTACCGAAAAATTGTAATAAAATGTGATCAAAAAGTCACGTACATCCCAAATTGGTATCAATAAAAAAAGTACAAACTTCAGCCCACAAATAACGAGCTCTTATTTATGGAGGGAAAAACAAAAACATTTTTGGTGACAGAAAATGGCACCACAGTGCAAAGTTAAAGAATTCATTCTTTTTTTAAAACTGCTAAAACAAAATAAGTACTATTAAAATAATTGGTATTACCACAATCATACTGAGCTGCATAACACAGATAGCTCGTCATTTATACTGAACTGTAAACTGCATAAAAACAAAACTTCACAAAAATTGCACCATTTTTTTTTTCATGTTGCACCCCACAAAAGATTTTTGGGTTGATTTACCAGTAAATTATATGGTACAGTCAATGGTAGCATTAAATCCAGGAAACAGCGTGAGAGAGGTGGTTCAGCACTCCATAGGTAAAAAACATTAAACTTTATTGTCCCATAGTAGAAAAAATAAAATCAAAGAACAAACATGGTGAAGCTATTGACGCGTTTCGGGTCTACATTGCAGAGAGGACCCTTAGTCATAACACAGCTAGCTCAAACATCCAACATGTTTATATAGACCAGTAATCATAAACAGATGAACATTAACCCTTAAGAGGTCAAAGCAAAACATGTGCAAAAAACGTATAAATTGGAAAATGAACTTATCTTAATATCCAAAGTAACAATAAAAAAAAACAAAAAAAAAAACACACATATTATGCATAATAGAAACATCAATAAACATATAAAAGATCAGATCTATAGTTTAAGCCTTTTGGAAAACATGTGTTAAGTGACAGAATCCAAAAGGCTTCTCTATCTAACAAAAGCTTTCTCCAGTCTCCACCTCTGGTGGGACGATTAACCCTTTCCAGAGCTTTAACCCTTAAACTTGCTATAGAGCCAGAATGCATGTCTCTAAAATGTCGAGAGGCTCCTGAAACGGATCTTAGACCAATATGTCCTATGTCATAAATGCGTTCCCGTATTCTAGTAAAAAGAGCCCGGGTGGTGCACCCAATATATTGTAGATTGCATTCTGTGCAATAGATCATATAAATGACATATGTTGAACGGCAATTAATAAGTGTTTTAATAGGATATTGTTGTCCTGTTATACTGGAAGAAAAAAACGTACATTTATCCATATACGGACATAGAGTGCACCTATTCACACCACATTTATAGCAGCCCTTGAATTTCAACCAAGAGGAAGAATTTTTATTTGGACAATAAAAACTAGGTGAAAGGGAGTTACCCAAAGTGTGTGCACGTTTGGATATAAAACTGCAACCCTTCTCTAATATGTTTTTTAAGACAGGATCAGTACACAAAATAGGCATGTATTTTTTAAACTAAATGAACAATCTGATTGTATTGTTTGCTATATCGTGTACTGAAATATACATTTGTTTTAAATTTGTCCTGAGATTTTTTGACAGTTTTGTTGAGTAAATTATTGCGGTTTCTAGTATCCGCTATCCTCACAGCCCGAGTAAGGTCTTTTGGGGAATAGCCTCTCCTACTTAATCTCTCCCTAATGAAAATTTTTTCATTATTATAAGCTACAGCATTATTGCATGTGCGTCTGGCTCTTACAAATTCTCCTAAGGGCAGGTTCTTAATGACGTGTCTAGGATGACAGCTGGATGCATGTAGTATCGCATTCCCTGAAATAGACTTTCTATAGGTAGAAGTATGAATGCGGTTGGATTGGGAATCGACAGAAAGAAAAATATCCAAGAAGGAAATATTATTGGAATCACAATGAAATGTAAACTGTAGGTTATCTGAATTAGTGTTAATATGATTAACAAAATCCGGTACGGAAGACATCACCACACCATATCATTAACGTGTCATCTATGAATCTTCCATAGTAATGGTAGCATTAAAACCTTCATTTTGGTCCCACAAAAAAAAAGCCCTTATACTTCTGTGTAGACGGAAAAATGAAAAACATATGACTCTTGGAAGACGGAAAACTAAAAATGAATGCAACAAACCAAAACTCCCTACAGTGCAGTGTTAAGAAGTTAATATATGTACTCAGACACTTCCCAAACATCCCTGGTCCCGCAGGACAATCCGGGCTTCCAGGGTTGTACCAGGTATCTAGGGCATACACACTGAATCGCTGGTTTGTTGGTGTATTTCAACTGTCTGCACATAACTGCAATTTAGCCTTATAGGCCACAGGCAGCATTGGGCCTGAGGACTACGACATGAAGGGGCATCGCGATGTAGGCAGTGTAAACACATCACTACATCAACCCACCTGTACTGAACCTCAACTGGAGAAGCCTGCTGCTCAGCAGGGAAATAAGGAAACTTTCTTAAGGACTGAGGGCGCTACCTTTCTATCAGTGTATATCTCTTTACCATGGCTTAACCTACTTGCCTACCTACAATATCTCAGGAAAGTGAATATAATCCTCACATTTCTGCAAATATTGTATTATATTATTTCATGGGACAACACTTAAGATATGACACTTTGATACAATGTAAAGTAGTCAATGTACAGCTTGTATAACAGTGAAAAATTGGTATGCCCTCCAACAACTCAACACACAGCCAAACATGTCTAAACCGCTGGTAACAAAAGTATGTCCCTAAGTGAAAATGGACAAATTGTATCCAAAGTCTCAATATTTTGTGTGGCCACCATTATTTTTAAGCACTGTCTTAACTCTCTTGGGCATGAAGTGTAAGCCGAGTACCGGGGGCCCAGGTTTTTTCCGGGAAAAGAAAAAAAAAAAAAGGAAAAAGCCCACGGCCCAAAGAACAGGGACTCCCAAACACCGGGGATCCAACAAGGGCGTTTGTTTTACGTTTTTTCTGGAACAAGTTGGTGAACAGTCCCCCCCAAACACAAATTTACAAATACGTACCCCGGGGCCCCTGTGCTGCACAGGGGCGCAGCCAAAAGGGTGTACTCTCATGGACACGGAGGTAATTTAACCCCAAACCCAAAGGGGGTTTTGGGAAAAAAGGCCCCCCCGTTTAAACCCCTTACCTTTTAAAAAACCCGAAAATCCCCAAAATGGGAAAAAATTTTGTATGGGGGCCCAAGGTTGCAGGGGTTCGGGTGCAGCAAGCACCCTTCCCACGGGTTAAATGATTTCCCCAAAACTTCCCTCCCCAAAACAAAACCGTGCCCAAAACTTTCCCTCACAGTTTAACCCCGGGTTATCAAGTAGCTAATGGTCCCCCAATAAAATTTCCCCAAAGTCCGGGAACAGGGAGGATGTATTTGGGAAACCCCCCTTTTGGGCCCCTTTTTAAACTTGAGCCTAAACTAACTAAACTAATATCGGGCCCTTTTCTCACAGCCCTTTAAAACCGGTTGGGGGTGCACGCATCCGCTAAGGTCCCCTTAAAGATGGCCCGGAAAAATTAGGGTTCCCCAGGTCAGACCCCTTGTGGAAATGGTCCCCCCGGGCAAAACAGTCCTTCTTATCCTTGGGCCGGGCTTTTTTCCCCCTTGCCCCAGGATTTCCCTCTTTTTCTCCCTCTGGGGGATGAATTGTTTTAACGGGAAAGGCTTCCCTCTTTTTCCCCGGGAAAAACAACGTAAATTTCCTGGCCCCCTTTACCCAAAACCCTGTCTCTGTCGGTTTCTCCTCAGAATCACAGCAGTTTTCCCTAAAAATTTTGGCCTGCAAACCAAAGTGCCATTTCTTTATACCATTTTCCCTAAATTTCCCATATCCCGGGAAAAACTGGACCCCCTTTGAAAGCGCACCCTTGTGGCCCAAACAGATAAATATAAAAAAACATTTTAAAAATGTAAACCCAGGGGAAAATTTTTATTTGAAAACAAAAAGGGGGCTGCCCCACTTTTTCCACAACCAAACCCCATAGAATTTGGGCCCGTCCTCCAAAAACCCCTTTCCCCCCCCAAAAACTGGGTTTTGGGCGCTTTGGGCCCTGGTGGGGTACACCACCCCGATTGGACCCTTGGGGCGCCCCTTTTCCGGGGGCAAATGGGTTTCAAAGCCCTCAGGCACCTCCCCCGGGGAAGGATTTTTGGGTTGCTCCACCCTAACTTCCCCCTGGGGGCCCAAGATTTTTTCACAGCGGGAAAAACCTCAGTTGACCCCCGGCCCAATGGGACAGCCCACCCAATTCTTAAAAATAAGGGAGGCTCCCTGGACGGGGGTTGGTACTTGGGCCCCGGTAGTTTCAGGCCCTTCAAAATCACGGGCGCCCCCTTTCAACATATTTCGTCCCAGATTTCGTGAGGGGGCCCCCCCTTTTCCCTATCGGCCCCCTAACCTTTTAGACTGGGATCCCCCCGGGTTCCCCCCTTTCTCTTTGACCACATTTTGGGACCCCCTTCCCACCTCCCATTTTATAATTTCCCCAGATGGCCTCTTCCCTTGACCATGCCCCCCCGGATCCCCCGGGGAAAAAATTTGTCTCTCCCTCCCCCACAGGATTTTGGGGTTGGGTATGCCCCCCACTTGTTGCAGGACGCCCCCCCCAAAACAACCTTGTGCACCTTTCCGAAATTCCAGCGGCGGTTTTCCTGGCCCGGGGCCGTGGAAACTGGCCCGGTGGTGGTGTTTGGTCGGATGGGGCTCTGGGCTTAAGATCCTCAACCCTCCAACCCGGCCCTCCGAAAACATAAAGAAATGTGTGGGGGGGTAGCCCGTGGACGGGAACCCTTAATTGTTAAGGCCCCCCACACCCACCCTCGGGCCCAAGGTACTCAGGGCCCCCCCAGCCTTCTGGTTGTCCTCTAAAGCCCCACCCAGCTTTGGGATAAGGGTGGCGGTTTAAAACCCCCGCCACACAACTCCGTTCCCCTCAGATGATTGGATAGTAGGGGGAAACCCCCTCAATCCCATAAAACTGGTCATTTCCCGCCCCCCATTATAGCCCCCTTGGAAACACGCCCCTTGGTTGGAATGTATCCTTTTGGTGGGCCCCCCAAACACCTGTATAAAGTGCTTGCAGATTTCCCCTCAGCACAAAACTCTGAAAGTCTGACCCCTTTAGGGGGGTTTTACGGGCCAGGCCCAATACTTAGTAAAAATGGTCTTCATGCCCCAAAACAGTACAAAACCCCCCAGAGGCAGAGAAAACCCAATCTCCCCACAAAAGTCAATCATCAGGGGGGGCCTCTAGGGGGGGGGCCAGAGGGGTCCGGATGGTGTAAAACGGGGGGCCCGCTTTCAGTGTCTTACTTAACCCACAGGTAGGGACACTTGGGGCCCAAGCTTCAGACCCCTTTTCCCTTAAAACAATCAGGGGGAAAAGACCAGTTTGTTGAAGCCCTTTTTGGGTTTTTTGTCACTCCCAAAAGGGGGGCCCCTCTCTCAGGGCCCTTCCCGACCCCACCCTCTGGGCCTAATGAAAAATGGGGATAACAATCTTTTGCCTGTGCTGCAACTCCCGATTGAAAGTGGGGATGGCCCGGGGCACAGAGATCCGGGGAAACACTCACTTACCCCACTCCCCCCAACGGTTTTGCCCCTCCGGGAGTCAAACCCGGAGACCAAACCCACCCCTTAACTTTCTGTAAATCTGAGAAAACCACCCTGGACCCTCTCCCAATCGGGCCCAATTGCCTTTCCCCCAACCCCCCCCATCGGCATAAACCGGGGGGACCCCCCCCCAATTTTGAGTGTGCCACGCCTGGAACCCCGGGAACTGGCTAAAGTGGGGGCCCAATTTTCAAGTGCCCTCTAATTCCCTCATCATTCCCTGCGGGATGGTATTTTTACTGGGACCCGAGAGGAGGGCATGGGGGATTCCCATTTTCCCCCCCCTGCCCAGGAATTTTAATGGGGAAATTTTTGGGTTTTTTGAGAGTCGTGCCCCCCCCAAAATTTTGCCTGAGGGTTTCCAAGCTTAGCATTATCCAAATCGCCAAGGGGTTTTGTTGCCCGGCCCCTTGACAGTAAACCTCTGCACCTGTCAGGTACTCTGCGAAACCTTTCGCCCAGGGCCCCAAAAACCAAAAGGCCCCTAACAGTTCCAAACTTAAAGGAGCTATAATTTTCGGGGTTTTGCGCTCTGACCCCCCGAAAGGGAACCCACTGGCATGGGGCAATTACTCTCTTTCCCCTTCCCGGGATTTTGGGGACAGCAAAAAGCCCCCAACCCTTTAAAACAACCGTCAGTATACGGGAAAAAAGGGGGGGTTTTCCAAGGGAAACCCGAAAAAATCCCCCTTTGGCCCAGAAATTGGAGCAATTTGGTCAGCGCCTTTTTTCCCCCTTTTTAAAAAGGGCCCCCCTTTCCCTGCCGGGGGCCCCAAACCTAAATTTGGGGTTTGTTCTTTGGAAACCCCCAGCAGTATCCCTAAGAAAACTCAAAAAAGGGGGCCCCCGTCAGATGAGAAAAAACGGGGTAAAAACCCCTTTGGGTAAATCCCCCCACCCAAAGTCCCGGAATGCCCGGGACCTCTCAAAGTGAAACAGGGGCCGAGGCCATTTTTGGACTGCCTCCCCCCTTCCCTGGAGGGGCCCTGAAAACCCCTTCAAAAAGTGCCAACAATCCCCAAGAAACTATTCGCAAATAACTGGAAGAGCTGGCACCTTCTTTGGGGCCCTTGTTTCTTAACCCCTAATGGATCCCCGAGTCTTTCCCCCAGAACCTCCCCCGGCAATTTTGAAGATGGGGTACCAAAACCGGAATTCCGGAAACCCAACCCACAAAATCGTCCAGGTAGATCACCCAATAACTCAAAGTTAAAAGCCCCTAGACAGTTTTTCCCCCATCAGCCCCCTGGAATGTCCCCCGGGGCTTTCCCCGAAAAGCCCAAACTGCACCCCCGATTGAACTGTGGGAGTCCCTTTAGGAAGAATGAAAGTTTGCCCTTTTGCCCTATCTTTTTCCAGCCACTGGTACCTCCCCAGTACCCCGGGGCCAGGTCAAGGGTCGAAAGAATTTTGCCAAGGGCCCCTAAAGGGGAACAGGGGGGGGGGGGAACTCTTCCCAATCCCCCGGGAGGGGGAAAGGCGTAAACAAAATGGCTGTCATTTAGCTTCCTGTAGTCTACACAGAACCTGAACTGCCATTTTTTTTTTTTTTCGCACCGAAACAACTGGGGGGGGCCCCAGGGACTTTAAAACCTTTTTAATCCCCCATTTCCCCCAGAAATCCCCTGGCCACCATGTCTTTCATTTCCCTGAAAACATTTTGGGGGGGGGGTTTTGGGCCCCGGTTTAACGTTCTCTGAGGGGCCCGGGGCATCGCCTGGGGGGGTTTTCCCAATCCCTTCAAAAGGGTAAAAAGCACCCCCCGAAGTTTCCCAATTTTAAATTCTCGAGAACGCCCCCTTTAAAATTCCACCGGGGGGCCTTTCTTCCAGCCCCCTGTTTTTTGCCCTTGAGGTAAAGGGGCCCTTCCGCGGTTTCCAACCCCCCATCTGACCCAAAATCACTCGGCCCAATTTCCCCATTCCCCCGGGGTGGGTTTGCTGGCCCTTCTGGCCCGCCCCATTTGCAAATTTTCCGGGCCCCGGAACCCCCTTGTGGGCCATAGCGTGACCCCTCCTTTCTTAGCCGGGAGATATCTTCCCCAAAGGGGAAACAGGGGGGAATTTTCGGCTAGTAGGGTATTTCCCAGGAAGGGTAAAACCCCGCTGTCCATGACTTGAGGCATCTAAACCGGGTACACACCCCCCTCCCACAGGGGGCAAAGGACCCCGAGCGGGAACAGTGGCCCTGTTCTTTTAACCTTCCCTGTGAGACGGGTTTCCAAACCAAGACTTCCAGCCCATTCAATTTCCCCCTTTCTGTTTTCCCAGGAGCAACCAAAAAATTTTTTCTTTTCGTGGGGGGGGACCCTTGATCTTGGGGCTCTCGTGACACCTTCACGGGGCCCAAGGGGTTTCCCCCGGAAATGTGGGGCTCTTCTGCAAAACTGCAGCTCCTCCACCATCTGTGTAGGACCTTCTGAGTGGTTGGGGTGCGTGGTGGCCCGCTCCCAATTTTTTGGGGCCCCCTTTTGGCAAAAGAGGTGGTGACCCCAGGCCCTCGAAGCCCCCTTTTCATCCCTCGAGATCCCTTTCCACTTCCCCTCTTGGATGGGTAAACCACCAGCACAACTCCCTTCTTGCCAATGTTTTTGGGGTTCCAAAACAATCGGCCCCTATCCAAATTTAATCCCTTTTGGTACATCCAGCTCCCCATTGTTGGCGGGCCGTCGGCCTAATTAGGCTGCCATCTTCTGGCCCCCATCATGTCCCGAAGTTTCTTTTAAAAGGGAATTTCCAAGGGCCCCATCGGGGTACATTTGCCCCCAGTATCCCCCTAGACATCCCCACCTTTCTCCCCTTCCCTTGCTTGTTCCATAAACGGGACTCCCCTGGCAAAAAGATCGTACTCCTGGGCCCAAGGGGGCCTTTGGTTTCTTTTTTGCCCCGCCACAGGCCCCCAAAGCTCCCTCCCGGCCCGGGGGTTGGTATTTTAAACCCCCCGGTTTTGCCCTTAAAAACCTTCCCCCGACACTCTCTGGCCGTTTGTGGCCCCAAAAATTTTGGGACAACCCCCGGGCAGAGGGGCCCCCCAATACCTTGCCAACCTGGGGGAAAACCTATTGCGGTAGGCCCCTGCTGTGGAGTGATCTGAAAGGGGTCCCTTGGGGGAAAGGGCCGAACCCAACTTCTGGAGCTTGTACCCGTTTCTGCCTTCTTTCTGAGACACCTCAAGCCAAAAGTTCTCTAAAACCTCCCTCGTAAAGCCTGGACCACATCTTTTTAAAAGGAACTCTCCCCGTCCCTCTGTTCTCGCTTGTTGGGTACTACTCACAGCCTTTCCCAAATACGGGCATGGGTTCCTTTTTCCCTCTCTACATGGTTTTTTTAAAGACACTGAAAAAAAGTAAAAAGGCACCCGTCATTGGGGGTCATCCCCTGCAATTTTGCCCCGTAAGGATTTTTTTGGTCCCCGGACCCCACAATGAACTGGTTTTTCTTATAGCTTATTACTTAAAGGGAAGGGCCCCGTAGCCAGGGGGGCCCTCGCCCGCCTTATCTCTTTTAAATTTTTCCCTCCCGGGCATTAGAGTAACCCTTGGGGGTTCCCCCAACCCCCCCTCTTTGGGGGGCCCGGGTTGAAGAAGTAACTTCGCAGGGCACTCCCTTTGGAAAAACCCCCCCCCTTGGGCCCCTTTCCAACAGTAAAGGAATATTTTCTCCGTGTGCCCCCCTTTCAGCCCCAGGCACACCATTTTTGGGCCCCGCCCTAAGGGTCCCCCCCCCCAAGGGCCCCCTCCCCCCGGGCTATTTCTGCCCCCCCATTTTCCGGAGCTAAATTCCCATTTTTTAAATTTGGGTAAAAACGAAACCCTTTCTGCCCCAGCCCCTCCCTTTGTCATTTTTTTTTCCCACCCAAATTTGGGGGGGAGGGATTGCAATTTATTGGCCCTAAAGGGAATAACTCACTTGGGGGTGTGTACGAAAGGGGCACCCTGGTTTGGGCCCTCGGGGCCCCGGCGTCTTTACCCCCGGGGGAAGATCTCCCGCCCCCCACCCCTCCTTTCCTTTTGAAAACCCCCCTTTCCCCGTATCCTGCAACGCCCTTTTCCCCAAGTTTTTAAAGCCAGTACCGGGGGCGGGTTTTTCCCGGGAAAATACGCAAAGTCACGGCAAAGAAACACAAAATAAAAAACCCACCCTAAAAACCCCGGGTTTGTTTTTACAAATTTTTTTCTGCGAAAAAGGCGGGTGAACAACCCACCAAACCCCAAATTTACAAATACGAATCCGGGGCCCCCCTGTGCTGCACGCCGGCTCAGCCAGAAGTGTATCTCGGGAAAGGCCCCCAGTAACTTTTACCAAAACCGGGGGTTCGGAAAGGCCGATCCCCCCCTTATCCTTTCCCTTAAATACCGAAATTTAAACCAAAAGGGGAAGCAATTTTTGTTTTTGGGGGCCCATTTTGAGGGGCCTCCCGGGTTTGCAGCACAGCAGCTTCCCACGCTTAAAAAAATTTTTCCCCACTTCCCTCCCAAAAAACACGTAAACAAAAATTTTTCCCCTCACGATTAACCCGGGGGTTCAAGTAGTTAATGGTGCACTATTTAAACCTCCAAGCCCTTTAAAACCCAGGAGGATGTTATTTGGGCCCCCCTTTTTTGGCCCCTGTAACGGGAGCCTAAACAAAACTAAACTAATATCACCTTTTCCCTCACAGTCCTGAACTCGTTGGGTGGCGCACCCCCTGAGGGTACCTTAAAAAATGGCCCGGCCCAAATTTCCCTGTTCTAAAGGGTTGCGGGACCCCTTGGGGAAATTGGTTTCCGGTGCAGACATCCTTCTACCCTTGGCAGCTTGTCCTTCTTGTCCGGGAAATTCTCTCTCTCCCCCTTGCCGAGGCTTTCTGTATAGCCCGGCAGGTTTCTCCTTTTTCCCCCGGAAAAAAAACTGTGAATTCCCTGTTCCCCTTTTTAGCTCAACGGGTCTCGCCCGGGTTTCTCCCCAGAATCCAAGCAGCCTTCCCTAAAAATGGCCTTACATGTTCCCAATCTTATCCCCATGTCCCTCATTTGATAAAACTGGAAACGGGGAAATTTAGCCATCTTGTGGCCCCAAACAGTAGAATTTCCAAAAAAATTTATTTTACAACTGTTTTGAAAGGGATTTACTTAGAAAACAAAAGGAGGTTTTTCCCCCCTTTATCCCACAAATTTCCCCAAAAAACTTCAAAATTTTGCGACTGAACCCCTTTTCCCACTCGCCCATAAAAATCCCCCGGGAGCTGGGGGGATGTTAGAAACCTTGCACTCCCACCACTTTTTAGATCCCCCAAGATCTCAATAGTTTTTGGGTTTGGGAAAATTTGGCAATCCAGTACCTTTTACCCTCAAATTCTTCAGCAAGGCAGTGGTTGTGTGGAGGTGTGTTTGGGGGTTTTTATTTAGAATCTGCCTGAAACCCCAAAAAAGGGGGGATCTGCTCTGCTTCAGGGTGCCCCCGGGGTTTGTAGCAGGGCATTTTTAACCAGGGCTCGTGCCCGAATCTTTCATTCCCCAGCCGGCATACAGTAACGTAGCGCCCAGGTTAGGGTTAAAAAAGAAGCACGTCCCCTCCTTGCTGCTGGGCTGTGTGCTGGGGCTGGGAGAAGAAAAGGCTGCAGTAACCCCGGGGCCCGTTTCCTCCTCCTTCCAGTCTGAGAAAGGGGCGCGGCTCACCCCCTTCCGTAACTAGACCCCCGGGCGGCACCCCCTCCCTCCGTCAAAAGTCCTGGGATCCGCCCTCCTTCCCAGCCATTGAGGCCCGAACGGGAGCAGCCGACAGCCTTAATAGGTATTTATATTTTGGCAGGTTCAAAGCGGGGGTAAAAATGACACTGTAAGTTTTGGGGGGAACAAAATTTTTTTCCCTGCCAGTAACTGTAGCTCTTGGGGTCACCCTGACCACAGAGCTCAGTTTACAGTTATTTTGGGCAGCTCAATCATGGGGTCAGCAGTGTAAAACTGACCCATAGATGACATCTACATTATATTGGTCAGTCAATCGGGGGCAGCGTGATACTGACCCAAGAGTGATCAGTAAACTGTGGTATAACAGCTACCTAAGGGGGCATTTAAAACAGCACCTAACAGGGGCATTAATAAGCCCCAACAGGGGATTATATAAAAAAACCAAACAGGGGCACAAATACTCTACCTAACAGGGGCTTTATAACATCTCCCTAACGGGGCACATATACAGCTCCCAAGGGGGGCCATTTTAACAGCTATCAACAGGGGCAATATATACGTCCCTAAAGGGGCATTATATACAGCTATCTAACAGGGGCACATATACAGCTACCAAAAGGGGGCACTATTAATTAAACCTAACAGGGACATTATATACATCTACCTAACAGGGCATTATATACAGCTACCAACTGGGGCATTATTTTCAGTACCTAACAGGGTTATATGCATCTACCTAAGGGGGGCACTATAAAATCACCTAACAGCGGATTTATAATCTACCTAACAGCGGCATTTTAACTACTAACAGGGGCATATTACGGCTACCTAACAGGGCATTAATACCCAAACAACAGGGACTTTACAACATCTCCCCTAAAGGGCATTACATACTTCCTAACAGGGGCACATTTCAGTACCTAACAGGGGCACTTTTACAGCTACCCTAACAGGGCATTAAACAGCACCTAAAAAAGGGTCACTTATACATCACCTAACAGGGGCATATTACATCTACTAACAGGGACTTTACATAAACTATAACGGGCACTATTACGCACCTAACAGCGGCATTATATACGGGCCCCAACAGGGGCTTAAATACACTCCCTAACGGTCACAAAAACATCAACTAAAAGGGCATTCATACGCTCCAACAGGGATTACATACATCTACCAAACAGGGGCATTACATATATCTCCCAACGGGGCTTACATACATCTACTAAAAAGGGGACTTATAAGCTATAACAGGGAAATTTAATACAGTACCTAACAGGGGCATTATATAATATCTACCTAACGAGTCACCTATAATCTACCCAAAGAGGCACATATACATTACCTAAAAGGGGCATTATAACATCACTTAACAGGGGCTTTAGTACATTACCAACAGCGGCATTATATACGCTACCTAACAGGGGGCTTTAAATATCAGACCTAACGGGGGGCATTACATATTTTTCCCAAAACCCTTTCCCGGTTTTTTGGCGGGTCACCCCCGCAAAGGGGGCCCCCTGTCCCCCCCCCCCCCAATTGGGGGCTTAACCCCCCCGCATTGAAGAGATCCCAGGGTTATCGTGTACAGAGCATCGGGCGCGCCCTCTTGAGGGTGCCCTACACCCCGTCCTGTGCCGTGTCCGGAAAAGTTTCCATTTCAGGGGAAGCTGCAACAGCACTGGGGGAAGGGGCGGGCTTACAGGACCCCAAGCCCGATCCCTTTCCCCAGGGGTTTTGAAAAAATGGAAAAGCCAGCAGAACAGTGAGTGCAGGGATGGGTGTGTGGGGGGGAGGGGGGTGGTTGATTCCCGTGAGGGAGGTGTTGGGGTGGGATGACTGAGTGCATGTGAGGGAGGAGTGGGAAGTAATTTTTATTGTTACTAGCTATTGGGGGTTGCCTGGTAAAGGGGGCATTTTTGGCCTTGGGGGATCTACCCGGCTCTTGGGGGGATCTCCTGGATAAATTGGCAATGCCGGCATTTGGGGGGAATACTGGGAAGGAGCATTACCTGGGGATTGGGGGGCATACCCGGCTATTTGGGGCATTACCTGGGTAATGGAGTCCATGGCGTTGGGACCCTACCTGGCTATTGCGGACACAATGGCTATTGGGGGCCTATGTGGCTATTGGTACATAGCTGGCTATTGGGGGACACTGCCCCGGTATTGGGGGGACACCGTAATGGGGCACTAAAGGTTTGGGGGCACTACCTAGCTGTAAGAGGCACTTTGCTATTAGGGACGCACCTGTTAGAGGGGGGCAGCAACCTGGCTGAAGGGGCATTTAAACCTGGCTACAGGAGGGTACTACCTGGGTACAATGGGTTCTACCCGGTACTTTGTTCAAATAGGGCCCCGGATACCCCCTATTGGGGCACAGTTTGGGTATCTCCCCCGCTCTCCTGGATGCGAAAGAAATCCAAAAGTCCCCGGGGGGCTGGGTTTGCCAAAACCCTAATTTAGCTTTCTTCCAAACCCTTAACAGTTAGTTGGTGGGGGTTTTGGGTTTTTGAAAGGGTTGGCTTACATGCAAGATGGGCGTGGATATGCAATTTTTTTTGGGGCTACCACGCCGCCCCTTCAAACTGCTTTTTTACTTTTAAAAGTTGGCAGTTGGGATTTTGTACATCTACCTAACAGAGTCAATTAATTACCTAACAGCGGAATAATACAGCTCCCCAACAGGGCATTAAACAACCCAACAGCGCATTTTATACGCAAACCCAAGAGGAATTTTATACAGCTACCTAAAGGGAATATTACAGCCCCAACGAGAGGCAATATATACAATTACCTGAGGGGCATTATATAAAATTCCTATCTACAGAGGACATTTTAATAGCCATTAAGGGGGGGCTTATAAAAAGCTACTTTGGAGGGACCTAAACTTATTTTTTACTATAATCCTACAAAAATATGACCATACAGAAATGGGAAAGGGTGAGGACTGTGGAAAAGTGAGGATTCTAAGATTTGTTGTAAAAAATGCAAAAACAATGTTGACCAAACATCAGGCGGTCTGGGCCAAAAAGGAAAAAAACAAGGGAAGTGCCACTCCGTCATAAAGACTCATCACGAGTCGCTGCCTGTAACTGACTTAATTATTTAAAACCGAGACCTGTGAAGACTGGGAACACTGTTGGTGCTTCATGTGCTCATGGTATGGCGTTTTTTGGTCCACACAGTGGGAGAAATTGGATTGTTGTTTTTTTGGTATTTATTGGATTGTTTATAATAACGTATGGGGGGATGTGTGATAATCTTTTCCCTGTTTGGTGTTTTCTGGGATCGTTTTTTTTAATTATTACACTATTGAAAAAAGAGGGTTATTGAAAAGGCAATTTGTCATGTGACTTCCTTGTACTGACGCTGGAAGATGGACAAAAATTATTGAAATTTGCAGAAAAATCAGTGAAAAAAATATATCAGAAGCTCACAATGTGGCTGAAAAATACGTGTGAACCCCGCTTAACAAGCAAAACATAAAACAGGGCCCCATGTTTTAGGACCCCAGCAACGCCCCGGCCCCTAAGGTTTTTCATTCACAAAAACCCCCACGTACCAAAATTTAACTGTGCTCTCCCCCGCACAGCACTCATGCACCCCAAAAATATGACACTCCAACCACCCAAATTTTCTGTAGGCAAGACACTCCTTTCTACCCCCCTATTTTTTCGCACACAATTTACAATACTAAACCAGATAAGTTTATCTTGGGTATGTCGCTGAGCATGTGCACCCAGCTTCTTTGGTGGACCATGGTGGAACCTGTCTTGTTAAACAACTGTATGGTTTTGGCCACAGTGCTGCAGCTTAGTTTCAGGGTGTTGGCCATCTTTATGTAGAGTAACAGTTTGAATTTTATCACCCAACATTCCTTAGATGCTGAAGGAAAACTGGATGTTGCCACATCACCACAACAGTGAATTAGATTTCCATTGTTTCTGAGCATATGCAGAGATGCAGGTTTAAAAAATATCCAACACTGCTGCATACAAAAAAGTGAGGGTTCTGTGAGGCAGGGAGCAGGAAACAAATTGTAGGTTGACTTTTAATGCAAAAAGTAGCAAGGTTGTGTCCAAAAAAGTATATTCCCTTAGCCCAGCTATAATATTTAGTCTAGCAGCGGCACAGGTCATTTGCAAATAACTGGGCACCAGTGCTGCATTTCTTGATGCACTGCCCTGGCACCACCTAGTTTAATTAAAAGGCAAGAGTTTTGCCAACTCTTCAGGTGGACTACCCTTTTTGCAGGAGTCTTCCTGAAGTTGAGGGAAAGTTGGTAAGTTTGCTTTCTATTTAGTTGTTCGTGAGGTTGGATGAACACTACGGTACGTGATCACTTGATTGTTTTTATAATACATAGCAATGCAGTAATGTATTGGTATGTATTATTTCTTTAACAGGCAGCCTATAAGATCTTGTCTCTGGTAGGGCCTAATAGGTTTCTGTATATGGCAGACCTGGAGGTCATTATTTAGCCTTTGGCTGCTATGACAGACATCAGCACGCTGCATTCATGTTTTTTGGGTGCTAATGATTAAAACATAGGGAGATGCTGACCTCTGTCAACCACCTAGAAGCAACAGCTGCTAATTGACAGGCATCTAAGGGGTTAAATGGCCAGCGAGCTCTGATCCTGGCCGCTGCAGCAGGAGCCCAGCTGTATATTACAGCTGGCTCCCACTGCAGATGTTAAGAGGGGTGGCTTTATAACCTAAATATGCTGCAACAGGAAAGGACAAACATTGGCCTGTCATTGTAAGGGTATGTACAGATGGTGTATTGTGGCATGCACAAGTACGTGCTGCAATACGCCTTGAGTAGTGCTGTTGAAAGTATGCGCTGGCAAGCGTGTACTTTCAACCAGAGTGACAGGTCAATTATTTTTACAGGCGCACAGTACGCGCTGAGGAATACGATTTTAAAATCATTGTTGTCTGAGTGCTGTGTAATATCATCGTTGTTGTTCAATGAGTGCTGAACTTGATAAATTATCTTTCTATACTTGCGGGGCGTTCTTCGGCACAATTATGCTCAAAAGTACACCCCGCATACCCTTAGCAGGATTTGTGAGAGAACAACTTCCATGAAAAAGAAAAACAAGCCCCATTTTAGTGTCATAAAAGAAACTAAACTATTATCATGGTTTAATTATTCAAATTAGTTGGTATGCATTCTGTATATACCTAAATCTGTTTAAGTGATGTATAGCTGTAAAGCTTAACATATATATATATATATATATATATATATATATATATATGTCACGGCGCCCGGCGCCGCAGCTCGCCGTGGCCGTCCCCCTGTGCGCACGGGGTCCGGCACGGGTGCTGCGGCTGTTCGCAGCCGTGGTCCTTCTCCTCTTGCCCGGGAAACCCCGTACTTACCAGTCCCCGCTCCTGTCCTCCAGCTCTGACAGTCGCCGCGCGCATAATCCCTGCTTAAGGCGCGTGTGCGACGGCTGGTCCGGATTTAAAGGGCCAGCGCGCCTTTAATTGGTTAATTGACGGCCGCTGGTCCTATATATGGTAGATGCCCCTAGCACTCGCTGCCAGTCTGTTGGTGTGCTTACCTAGTGTCTACAGCGTATTGCTGTTCTGTCCTGATTACCCGTGTACCAGTCTGCCTGCTTACGTTTCCTGACCTTGCCTGTTTGCCGCCTGCCCTGACCGTCTGCCTGCCTCTGACCACGAACCTCTGCCGCCTGCCCTGACCTTCTGCCTGTCCCCGACTACGCCTCCGGATTACGTTTCTGTACCTCGCAGTACCCCAGCCGCCATCGCAAGCAAGTCACGTCAGGGGTAACGACCGGGACCTACGG
>JAODAL010043031.1:0-34243 GCA_025379985.1 Phyllomedusa bahiana | reverse complement strand
GGGGGGAGCAATACGCCTTTTTTTGATACGATGCCCCCTTTTTTGATGCAATGTGCCCTTTTTTGATACAATGCCCCCTTTTTTGATTCAATGCACCCTTTTTGATACGATACGCCCTATTTTGATACAATGCCCCCTTTTTTGATGCAATGCGCCATTTTTGATACGATACGCCCTATTTTGATACGATGCCCCCTTTTTTGATGCAATGCCCCCATTTTTGATACAATGCCCCCTTTTTTGATACAATGCTCCCTTTTTTGATGCAATGCGCCCTTTTTTGATACGATGTGCCATTTTAGGTGCATTAAGTAATATATGCAAGATACTGTATACCTGACGCCAATTTTTAGAAAGTATCGGATTTTAAGGCGCACTTTACACTGATTTAATGCGCCTAAAACTGGCATAGATACGCCACTTTTCGGACATGTCGCCCTTAGTGAAGACTGGGGGCTAGAGAGGGACGAATTTCTCAAAAATTTGGTTCACCGACTTCGCCGAATCTTCGGACAAAATTAGTTTTGGTCCGAATTACTTTGGGACGAATCACGTTAAAAAGCAGCTATTTCCAGGCTGCACAGAGCCTGCAGGGTGCTGTAGAACGTTGTGCCATGCTTAAATATGCAGAGGGAGCTTGGTTTGGTCTTCATACAATGTTGTGTTTTAGTATGACACGCACATGACTGCCGCCGCTCTTAGAATCGCTTCACTATAAAATTCCCTGGCACTTAAGAGGGCAAAACTGACCAAAAAACTCAAGCGGGAATGTAGCCTGATAAAGTCATGGCAGCGACAGCTGGAAAAAAACAAGCTGAGGGCTACGATCCTACCATAGCGTCAAAGAACACAGTAGTAGGTTACTGGAGTCGCCATAGATCGCAGCACAGTAAGGGGACGATGGCATAAGCCACCCCAGGGAGCAGAGTCTAAGTGGGTCCCGGTTTTCACCAGAGCCCGCCGCAAAGCGGGATAGACTTGCTGCGGCGGGAGTGTACCAGGTCGCTACACCTTATGGGACTTGCTTGCGGTGACAGCCAAGGTGTCGCGAGGTACAAAATCGTAAAGCAAACTCGGAGTCGGGGACAAGCGTAAGGTCAGGACAGCCGGCAAGGATCGTGGTCAAGGGACGGAGGCAAGAGGTACAGTACACGGATATGACAGACGAGGCTCAAGGAGGAGGTGGAGGTGGTTTTTCGTATCTGTAATTTGGACATACGATTCTTATTCTTCATACTGAAGAAGCTCATCCCAAGCCAGTTTTGCAGCATTTGCTTGTAGTTCAGTATTCCAGTTTTGTACTAAATTCCATCACTAATGGCACCAAATGCAAAATAAGCACCTAAAACATTCCTTGTATTTAAGGTCTCCTTCAGTTCAAGTACGCTGCATTTCAACAAATTGGTGTCACACAGAAACTAGCTTCAAACTACCGCGTTTATACTTCATAATTAACTCCTTTGGAACTTTTTTAGGTATTAATGAAGAAGCTGATGGAGGAAGAATATCCTTGGCCAAAAATGGTTTAGGAACGTTAGCAAACTGACTATGGAGGATTTCTCTATAGTACTTGAGTTTGTCCTCCCTCTCAGCAGCTGGAAAAAAGGCTCCCATTTTGGGCCCGGGTTAGCGGGGGCCCAAAAGGTGGAGAGCCAGAAGTCATCCCTCGCCGGATGGTGACTATTCGGCTGTCACTAGCCAGGCAAATCAGCATGCTGCGGGCCATGTGCGCAAGTGATTCTGAGGGACTCCCTGTCTCCATCTCCACTGTATACTGCCACGGTGCTTGTGGATGCTTGGAGGACAGTGGCACAATGACAGAGTGTGGAGGTCACATCAGCAGCCACAGCAGCAGCATGAGGTCAGAGAGTGGCACATTGACACAGTGTGGAGGTGACAGCATCAACAGCAGCAGCAGTATGAGGTCAGATAAACACAGTGGGGGAGGTGGCACAAACAGGAGTAAGCCACAGAGTGGCACAATCACACAGTATGGAAGTAGCAGCAACATCAGGAGTCCACAGAGTGGCACAATGACAGAGAGTGGGGGTCACGGCAGCAGTCACAGCATCAGCATGTGGTCAGACAGTGGCACAATCACATTCTGGAGGTGGCAAAAACAGGAGTAGGCCACAGAGTGGCACAATGACAGAGTGTGTAGGTCACGGCAGCAGCCACAGCAGCAGCATGAGGTCAGACAGTGGCACAATGACATTCTGGAGGTGGAAAAAACAGTAGTAGGCCACAGAGTGGCACAATGACAGGTTGTGGAGGTCACAGCAGCAGCCACAGCAGCAGCATGAGGTCAGACAGTGGCACAATAACAGAGTGTGGAGGTCACAGCACCAGCAACAGCAGCAGCATGAGGTCAGACAGTGGCACAATGACACAGTGTGGAGGTCATGGCAGCAGCAGCAGCAGCATGAGGTCATAGAGTGGCACAATGACAAGTGTGGAGGTGGGTGGCAATACCATCCCTGGAAAAAGATGGTTGGTGGCAGATGGAGAAACTGTCATGCAGATGTTTTGGCCCTCAGGCGGGGGCGGCATCAGAATAGTGGCTGAGGTAGGTAGTTTGAACCCAGACTCATTTCTCACAGTTTTGGTGAGGCTCATGGCTGATGTAGTCTGACCCCTAAGGCATTGGGGGTGGAAATCCTGGCCGATCCACGCCTGATTCATCTTGACAAAGGGTCAGTCTTCCACATTTCCCGTGGACAACGGGTTCTCCTTGGGGTAACGATGGCCCCCGCCGCACTGAACACCTGCTCTGATGCCAAAACTACGGGCCAGGCAGACAGCTTCTCCACTGCAAACTCGGCAAGTTGCGTCCACACATCCATTTGGCTGCCCAGTAGTCCAAGCGGATCTTCTAACTGGGGTTGCAGAGTGCATCTGGACCGGGAGATGATGGCAAAGAGAAACAGCTCCCTTCTGCAGAGGTGGTGGAGCCTTGACTGGCTGCAATGGCATGCATGCCACTGGGTGCTGCTTCTGCTGCGGTGGCATGACCCTGAGCAGCGCCTAACCTTCGTTGCAACTTGACCAAAGATAACCTCGCCTCCCCCCCTGCGTTACCAATAAAGACACAGAGACCTTGGCTTGGATAAATCTGGCCACAGCAGCCATTTTATTAACAATAACAAACATCAACAGTCATCATAAAGCGAATGAGTATCTCAGTACCCATACGCCCGAACCCAGCAACCAATTGGGGCTGAGGTCCTTGGAGCCAAGATGCAAAGTCCTACCGGGGCCTGGCGAACCATCCAGCTTTTTCCACGTTCTTGCCCCAGCCGCCCAAACCCCCGGCTTCAGGGCACCCAGAGCCATTTCAGACGGCTATTTCCTCCATAACCTGCTCCCAAGGCCGATGCCCTGCGGAGCCCAAACCTTCGCCAGGCCGTTCCATCACCAATTTTGGAGCCAAGCAGAGCCTGACTCCCCCCAACTACTTTCACCGACTCCAAGGACCCCAACCCGCCACAGCTAGCGACCATGACACCTCATGATCGCGAAGCCCCCCACAGCCCCAAAGCTCTCTCTAAGCCTTCCCTAATGCCTAAAGACCACAAGTCCATGCTAACTGCATTTAAATGAACACCATCCTTCCGCCAGAAATCCCCGTCACCTAATTCAAGCTCCCTATGCCTTATAACAAAATCCCCGTTCCTGGCCACAAAGGACGCCACCGCCTTGTTCACTTTTATCCTCGCCTTTTCAATACCAGCCACCGACTCCGCGTTCCTCCAGGACAATCTACGCACAATATCCGACCATAAAATCACCATTCCCGGGTATAAAGCCCACAATCTGAGGATATCATAGCGCATATCCCGAATTAACTCTCTAATGGGACGCAACCCGAGATCGTTGCCCCCGACATGCAACACAACTAGGTCTGGTGGCCTATCCCAGATGGCGAACTGTTGAAAATCCGGAAGGACCTGTCTCCATCTGAGGCCTCTCTTGCCGATCCACCGAACTACAGCCAACTCTTCCGGAATCCCCAGTTGTCGCCCGCTAGGCCGCAGAGCCGCTCGTTCCGCTCCCCAATGAACAAAAGAGTGTCCGTAAATCCAGGCAATCCGGCGTCCTGCAATAAAGAATAAACAAAGCACCACCATAGGGCCGGGGCAAACCGAGCCCCAACAGCCACCCTAGAGGAAACCCGAGCAGAAAGAGAAGAAGGGGTAACCACCAGCTCAACCCACCTAACTTAACCATAGCCCCTTCCCCCCCTCTGCTACCACCTGCCTTGCGCCAAGTGCGGTCGAATGTAGCTCTTATAACGCGCCGACTCCCATCTCCCTATTTTTTTAACCAGTTCGGCGTCCAATCCCCATCCTGCAGCCTCCGTTGCAGCCCCTATTCTAAACGAGTGGGGAGCACACTGAGATGGATCCAGACCAAGAACCCCTAGACAACGGCGAAAAACCGTTGTGAATTGAAAACGTGACAGAAACTGGCCGTTTTCATGCAATAACAGAGGGCCAGGCTCCCCGACCTGCAACCTCCTATATTCCCAAAAACAACGAACTGGGCACATTTCCGCCCCCACAA
The DNA here is from genome assembly GCA_025379985.1 of Phyllomedusa bahiana. NCBI lineage: Eukaryota > Metazoa > Chordata > Amphibia > Anura > Hylidae > Phyllomedusa > Phyllomedusa bahiana. Next base: position 29,680 of record JAODAL010043031.1, on the reverse strand, counting down.
CCTCTCCCAACTTCAATATTTTACCCCTACCCAACTGGTCTGTCTTTGACCTTCTAAGCCGCACAACCAGACTCCCCGCCGCGCAGGACACATCCTCCGACCTCAAGCCCGCCACCACCTTTTTGCTCAGACAAACCAATTCCCCCACTCTTAAGGCACCAAAAAAGGCTAACGAAAAAGCCAAGCGGAATAACACCGCTTCAAAACCCGACGTGCATACTTCCCTTAACACCGTCCCTAACCTCTCCAACAGTGAAAAAACAACCGGGCGACGACAATCAACCATAGCCGCGCCCCTTCGATAACCTTTTAAGGCTTGAACTACCCCAAATGCCTTGGTCACGTCAATCATCCCCCTTGCTTTAAACCCAAAAGCCAATCCCGTTATAAAGCGCGAAACCCTCGAGGCAGACCAACCCTCGTTCGCAGCGTGTCCAATAACACTAAACAGAGCTGCCACCCTATCCTCCGTTGTGACTATGAGGTCCAGCCCTGACAGCCAATGCTCCCATAATGCCCATGACCTGGTATATGACTCCCAAGTGCCTTTAGCTAAGGAGGACCTGAATAAACGTTGGGCGGTATCGAAACCAGAGTCCACATCCTCTCGGGGCACTCGACCCCTTCTTCCATCGCCTCCGGAGCCAGCTCCCGAAATCGTTCCCACTGCGAACGAGACAAGGCGTCGGCTAAGTCATTTTTAATACCAGGAACGTGCCGCGCCACCACCCACGCGTTCAACCCCAAGCATCGTAGCACAAAATGCCGCAACAAACTGAGCACTGGGGGTGAAGAGGCCGACAAAGAGTTAATGGCCTGAACCACCCCCATATTATCGCAATTAAACTGCACCTTTTTATTCACGAAGTGTCCACCCCATATCTCGACTGCCAAGACAATGGGAAATAATTCTAATAAAACCAAATTCCTAGTCAGACCTCCCTCAACCCAAGCCGCAGGCCAACGCCCGGCGCACCACGCCCCCCGGCAGTAAGCGCCGAACCCCACACTGCCCGCCGCATCTGTAAATACCTCAATGTCTGCATTGCTCACCGCCTTGTCCATAATAATAGATCGTCCATTGTACTCTACCAAGAAGGAATCCCAGACCCTCAAATCCTCTTTCATCCCGGCCGATACCCTAATGAAATGATGCGGTGCCTTTACCCCCGCCGTCGCCTGCGCCATCCGTCGCGAAAACACCCTCCCCATTGGCATTATTCTGCAAGCAAAGTTCAGCTTGCCCAGTAGAGATTGGAGATCCCTAAGCGACACCTTCTTACAGCCCAACAAACGCTCAACCTCCCTCCTCATGTCCCTTAACTTGACCTCCGGCAACGAGCATTCCATCGTCACCGAATCAATGCTAATCCCTAAAAAGTTAATGGTTGTCGTCGGCCCTTCTGTCTTGTCCGGCGCCAATGGGACCCCGAAATGACCTGCCACCCACTGCATCGATGCCAACAGCGACCCGCATACGTCTGAGTCCGCTGGGCCAATGCATAAAAAATCATCCAAATAATGGATGACCGATGGCAAGCCAGATACGTCCCGAACCACCCATTCCAGGAATGAACTGAATGCCTCGAAGTAGAAACAGGAGATCGAGCACCCCATCGGTAGGCATCGGTCAACAAAAAACTCTCCCCCCCCCCAATTACAGCCCAGCAGCTTCACCTCTCTGGGTGAAACCGGCAGCAACCGAAAAAGCCCGATTCTATATCGGTTTTTTGCCATAAGCGCGCCCTTTCCATAAGCCCTTACCCACCGCAGTGCCGCATCAAACGATGTGTAAACCACGGACAAAGTTCCGGGTCAAACCCTCGTCACCGACCGGCCCTTAGGGAAAGAGAGGTGGTGAATCAGCCGAAATTTATTCGGCTCCTTTTTGGGCACTACTCCCAAAGGGGAGACTACCAAATCTGGAATTGGGAGGGTCCTAAACGGGCCCGCCATTCTACCCAATGACACTTCCTTTAATAATTTCTCTAATACCACCTCCGGATGGAGGTGAGCGGATTTTAAATTCCTTATCGAAAAAGGAACCTCATGCCCTGGTGCTGGAATTTTAAAGCCCGAACCAAACCCTTCCCGTAGTAAACGGGCCGCCTCCCCGTCCGGGTATCTATTTAGGTAAGGTTCCATCGCGACTAGACTCACCGGAGTCACCCCCTTGGTGATTCCCTGGTCCCCTACCTTTTCCCTTTCGCAAACATCGCGAAGCCCCATGGGAAGCGGCGCTGCACACCGAGCACGTATGCCGGAACCGACAGCCCGTCCCAAATCTGCACTGACTTTCATTAAACTGCCAGCAGACCCCGATTTTGGCTTCCCGTTGGGAGCCTCCCCCAAAGGACCAGGCACCCCCTGCTGGCTGGAGATGCCAGGTCCCCCCTGAAAGGGCTGACCATACCGCATAGGGGCCATCACTCTCAACCATAGCCCTATGTCTTTCTGATCCCACCTAATAGATGGCCGCACCGCTTTCCGTTGACGAAATTGTTCGTCATACCGCAGCCATGCTTGCCCCCCATACACCCGTTGTGCCTCTGCTATTGAATCCAGATAGCAAAAAAGAGCCGAACAATTTTCCGGCGCTTTTTCTCCAATGACGCTCGCCAAAATGGCAAACGCCTGCATCCAATTCTGGAATGTCTGCGGAATCAGCCGCCACCTCCGTTTTTCTTCTTCCTCTTTCTTACTCTCGTCCCTTTTCCCTTTCGGTAGATTGAACTTCTCCAAGGTTTAAAAGAGAGAAAATCTCGACGTACTCGTCCTGCCAGATCTTCTCCTCTCACCTCCTTCTTTAGGTGAGCGCCCAAGGGGCCCTCGAAACACACGTATACCTCCCCCCTAGCTCTATCATCCAATCGAAAACCCCGTCCACCGTGTCCCTGCTCCGTCTGCACGGACACCGTGACTCCGGCATTCCCTCCCCCAGACCCATCCATGGTTTAACCCCACCCAACCCATGGGAGGGCAACCCCAAGCCAGAGCCTAAACCCAACGAACCCCACGCCGATAACGGGGTCACCGGCCCCCTCGGTCCCGTCCCCTGGAAGCGTGCTAACACCTCCCTCAAGCTCAGCGCTAATTCCTGCCAATCTGCGGCACCCTCACCCATCGGACGCCCGCCCCCTGCGACGCCGGCCCCGACGGTAACAAACAAGCCATGGAACCTAACTCACCAGGCTGCACGGGAGCTGTGATCCCGCCAGCCGCGCTGCCCAATCCCTGGTTGTCACTCTATCTTCGAACCAGATGAACCTCCGAACGGACCCTCTGACCGACATCCCTCGTAGCAGGGCCCCCAGGTGGGCCCCCCAGCGGAGCAGGCCCCAGCATAGCCGAGCCATCCGCCCATGAATCCTCCGGGTCCCGGCTTGACCACGATGGCTCCGCCTCCGCGTCGTCTCTCTCCAGTCCATGCACCCTGGCGGGCCCCATGACCGGAGCATCGCCAAGAGACCCGCCGCTGTCGCCACGTCCCTGCCGCCAGGAACCCCAGCCTGCACCATCCCAGAGCTGGAGCGATGCCTGCTGTGCTCCGCTGGGCCCGTCCGCCTGGATGGATTCCTCCCAGAACGAACGGCGCGAGAACGCCCAGAAGGCCGCACCGTCCGCCCTGGAGGGTCCCGAGAGGGGCTCCGTCGGCGTGCCCGGGCCCTGGAGGTCGCCTCAGGGCTAAGCCGCTCCGGCGGGCGCGTTCTGCGCCTGGTCAGTAGCACAGGTCCCAGGGGGTTGCCGCGCCCCCCCTTTCTCCCAGCGCCCCCCGCACCTGTGCCTCCAGCCACTGAGGACCGCGCTCCCCCGCCGCGCTCCTTAGCCTTGCCAGAAGTGCCTCCACGCTGTCCGCCATTACAGAATTCAAATCGCTGCTCACTGAAAGGCGAGGACTGCTTCTCTGCTTCTCCCTTGCGCAAGTGATCCCGCGCGGCGCGAGTGCCGTTTATAATTGGCGCCTCCCCGCACGCCGCGCCTAACTCCTCCCCTCACGTTCATCTCACTGTCGGCGCGCCGGGTCATGAGGGGCCTCCCCTTAAAGGGGCTGCGCCCCCCATGTCCGGCCCCGAGCTGGATGGACCACCACATCTGAGCCACGTTTCTCCCAGGCCACTGGATGGTGACGCTGCATGTGTTGACGCAGGGCCGTGGTGCAACGTTTAGCTCCCTGGCCACGTTTCACTTTCTGCCTACAGATTCTACATTTTACCCATATTCCTCCTCCGGTGTCTTTAGCAAAGAACTGCCACACCGCGGAGTATCGGATTTTACCGCCAACGCTCCGCACTGAGTGACTACTGCCGCCGCTGCCTCGCTGAGCCCCTGTGCCACTACTTTCTTGGACCTGCAAAGCGGGTTTTCTACCACGTGGCTGCTTGGCTCCCGACCTCACACTGCTGCTATCCTGCTGGCTCATGACTACCCACTTGCTGGCTGCGCCACTGCCTGCCGCGCAAGCTGACGCCCTATTCTCCTGACGATGATGAAGCCCTTGCTTCACCCGGCTCCCAATTTCGGTCGGCTACATCATCATCGATTATTGTTTGATCTTCACTGTTGTCCCCCTCAATGGTCTTGGTATGCAGAGGCTGACCTCCCTCACAACATGACCTCCCTTTCCCTTTTTCTGACTACAACAGCAGAAAAACCTTAATTAACCGTTGGATCTAAATTTGCGCAAAAGAAATGAGCTGCCCAAAAATTACCAGCTATGTAGCGTGCTAAAACGACATGTATTTTTAAATGAGTACAAAAAGCAGAAAATTACTTAATTTTTCCCCTTGGATCTAAATTGGGGCCAAAAGACATAAGCAGGGCCCAAAAAATTAAAATGGTTTTTTGGATTGCAAGAACGCTGTTTTTTTAAATGAATACAACAGGAACAGGCTTAGATCCCCCTTGGATATTCAATGTGCTGTGAGCAGATAGCATTAAAATGTATGCAGCTGCAGTGGACGCACCCTGGACTTCAGATCCAATACACCAAAAAATCAGGAATAGAACGTAAGAGAAGCAGTCTCTGAGACAAGCTGAGACACCCCACAAAAATCGCTATATAAAAATCAGTTCTTCAGTAACAATCAGCCGCGGGAAACAAACCCTTCCCTGATCAGTTTCAGTGGGGAGGAGTGTGTGAGCTCCCAGCGGCGCCTCGTCTTATAATAGTGCGGTGACGTCACAGAATCCCGCCGGGCTCTGAATTGGCTTCATCTCTGCACATGTCATGCAGGCTATGCCCTTCTTCCTCCCAGATGCTTTGCCCCATGTACGCCATGTGCTCGCAGCCATTTTATCAATCAAAAGCACACTTCGTTCACCCGAAGTACCCCAAACTGCGACCTCGTTCAGAACCGAAGTTTTCCTGAAATTCTAAACGAATTCCAGTTCGTTATAATCAATTCGCCCATCTCTACTGAGGGCCTCTTAGACTCCGTTCCTTGGCATTATCTCTAGTTTTGCCATCTTCGCTCGCGGTGGCCCAGAGGATCCACAATACCCGGCTACGGTTATTACAGTATGCACTGACCCCTTATATCCATTACAGTACGTACTGACTTCCCACAACCATGACCGTACTCATCTATTGATCTTATACTAACAGGGCACCTTGTGATGTCATATAAGAGTCTTTATAAGGCAGATGTAGTCACTTCAACTCCATATGGTCCGTTACCCCTGAGGACGCCAGTATATGGTGAAACATGTCGGCTGGGGAGGGGTCATGCATAAGGCTCTGTCTTTCCTGCAGTGGACAAAAAACGACCTGAAAACTAATTACTAAAAACTTTCATGAAACTGAGTTTTCTGTCCCCTCCTGTCAAAAGCAACTGAAAAAACGGCCGTTTTTGCCGCGTTTTTGCTTGTCTTCAAGTCTATTTTTTAATCAATGCATAAATTAAGCCATTGGCTGTAACTTCCCCCTACAAAAGGGGATCTACAGGGCATTATTACATTTATATGTCATCTTGTAGTCGTTTTACGGATTCTGACGCTAATAAAGTATATGTCACTTTTGTCGCCAAAAATACTTTATTTTTATGGATTTTGGTTCTGAAGTCCATTTTTTTTAACGGATCTTAGTGCTAAGACACGTATTTTTACTAATTCTGCTGCTAATAAAGTTATCTCGCGTTTGTTGCCAAAAATAGTTTTTTTTTTTTTACGGATTTTTGCCCTAAAGTCCATTTTTTTACGGATTTTGGTGTTAAAATCCATATTTTTATGGATTTTGCCGCTTATAAAGTTCTCGCTTTTGTCGCCAAAAATAAACTTTTTACGGATTTTGGCGCTAAAATACTTTTTGGGGACTTTGGCGCTAAAATAAGTTTTTACGGATTTTGGCGATAACACACTTATTTCGCTTTTGCAGCAAAAAATCTGTTTTTAAGGATTTTAGTGAAAAACAGACTTTAGCACCAAAATCCGTAAAAAAATGGACTTTAGTACCAAAGTTCGGAAATATAATAGTACAGCGCTAAAATCCATGAAAAAAAAATATTTTATTGCCAAAACTATAAAAAGACATATTTTTAGCAACAAAATAAATAAAAAAAGTTTTCTAACGACAAAAGCAAGATAACTTTAGAAGAGCCAAAATCCGTAAAAGAAATAATTTTAGCGCCAAAATCCGTAAAAATTTTGTGTAAAAATATTTGTGTGTAAACAGCGTATCTTTAGTGGCAAAAGCAGGAAAACTGTAATAGCGGCAAAATCCGTAAAAAACATTTTAGTGACCTAATCAGTAAAAAACTTATTTTAGCGCCAAAACAGGTTAAAAAATTTATTTTTAGCGACAAAATACGGGAAAAAACTTTTTTTTGCAACAAAAGATAACTTTAGAAGAGCCAAAATCTGTAAAAATACTTATTTTTAGCATCAAAAGTGAGAAAACTTTGTTAGTGACAAAATCTGTAAAGAAAAGGATTTTAGCGTCAAAAAACGTAAAAAAAAAGTATTCTGGCGCCAAAATCCTCAACAAAAAAAGTATTTTTAGCATCAGAAGTGAGAACTTTATTAGCACCAAAATCTGTAAAAGTAAAGGATTTTAGTGCCAAAATCTGAAAAAAAAAAACCGATTCTGGCCCCAAAAATCCGTAAAAATATGTATTTTTAGCGTCAGAAGCTAGAGAACTTTATTAGCACTAAAACATTTTTAAAGGATTTTAGCGCTAAAATCAGTAAAAAAAGGATTCTAACGGCAAAATCCGTAAAAAAACTTATTTTTAGCATCAGAAGTGAGAACTTTATTAACGCCAAAATATGTTAAGAAAAGGATTTTTAGCGAAAAAAATATGAATTGCACAAAAATCATTAGCGACCAAAGCATGATCATTTTATTACGAACAGTACAAACACGGATGCATCAGACACTTGTATGCAAATTTGATAAGGTATAACCTGCAGTAACACCCAGCACAGGTGGGACTTTGTCTCCTGGGTGGGTTTTCATTGAAAAATCGCAGCAAAAACGCACCAAGAAACGCGACAAAAGACGTCCGGTGCTTTCCATAGACTCCTGTAGTAAATTTTCTGCCCGGCTCTGGCTAGTCTATGGGAGAAGTTTTCAGTTGTTTTTCCAGCGTTTTTAGAAAACGAAAAATGCTGAAAAAACTGACGTTTATCTGTGCAGTGGAGACAGAGCCTAAGGTTTAAGCCACAAATGTATCTGCTGAAAGTTAAAACATTTATGGCCACACATATGAAATTTGCTGTCTAAACGCCAAATTTTATGCGCATTAAAATAGCGTAGAATGCGCCTGATTTATGAACCTGTTCTACAGCGGCTCATAAATCAGGCGTATTCTAGTGGAGAAACGGCATTTCTGGTTCAGGTAAACCACTTTGAAAGTGCTCTACCTGTTGTAATGCGCCTAGAATTGCCGGTACGAGGCTATAAATCTATAGCTTCGCACGGTTCTAGTGTGCCCCGCCTCCCGCACGCCCCCCGAAATCAGGTGCATTATAAAGTGCCGCTTGCGCTCTGTAATGTGCCTGATATTGGTGTTTGGGAGGGTTTTCAGTAATGCGAAAGGGGCTGCGACTGATGTCGGGCTGAAAATACTCCAGACTTCTGGCGCAGCCCCGTTCATACATGTCCCCCTTAGTCTTATCTTCATCTGGGACTTGGGTATTTTATGCCAAATTTCCAGGGAGCTGAGAGAATAGATTTATTATAGTGCTAGGGCACAGCCTTTGTATTGTTAGTTATATTTAGTTATTTGGTGAAATAAAAGTTAGGCCTTATAACATTTAGTTAGCTGAATGGAAAATGGGAATGCCGAGAGAAAATAAGGCTTGTTTGTATTGATACTATACCCACAACCTGCTGGGATCTTTACATTTGGGTTTATTCCTCTGTACAAACTTCTCATGGGGTGATGAGTGAAGTGAGGTGAAGGTGGGGGGACTGTGAGATGAGTTGGGTGGTTATAGGATAAGTGGAGAAGGTAGATGGCTTATGGGTTGTATTTGTGTCGGCACTAGGCCACATAACACAACAGGGGTTGAGGAGGGGTTGGAAAGGAGGTTCAGGCAACAGCCTATAAGCAAAATCTAATTAAGGAGAGGGGGAGGTAGAGTATCAACCTTTTTGGAGATTGCTCTGCGGTTGTGGCCTTCGTTCCCTTCAGAATCATATTCGGCAGCCTGAACTCCATCCCTTGCAACCCCCAGAAGATCAGCCGCAGCCATGTCCTTCAGGGGGTACATAGGATTGAATTTAGCACTGTCATGCTTTTTGTAGTGTTTCTACTTATATAGAGGTTTCCCTGTTGGACTATGATGGACACATTAGACTACGTTAGACCAGCTTCGGACCAACTTTTTAAAATAAAATGGTCAATGTACCCCCTGTTGCATTGGGAACTGGGATAATAGTGATAGGGGGTAAGTATAAGCCTTGGGGTGACAAAAATCACCACTGGCTGACACCAAGCCTGAGCAGAAGTAATGGAGACACCTTCATTACTAACACTGGAATTAAATGAAAAAAAACCAATGACACAACACGAAAAAAATATTTAAATAAACACTCTCCAACTACAACTCTCTTTAAACATTTTTTTTAACTAGATCTAATGCTAATCTGACGTAGTCCACCGAATCTGAAGTAGTCCAAAAGGGAAACCTGTAAATAAACAGAAACATTACAGGCAAACACACTATATCTGCCGATCCCCACTCTACACACACACTCTCTTAAGGACAGACTTGTTATCAGATTCTCATGTTTGAAGGTTTTCTCAGAGATGCTATCCTGGAGTATCTCACTGAAAATAAATGTATAACGCCGTTCCAGCATGGGTTTATGAAGGATCGGTCCTGTCAGACTAATCTCATCAGCTTCTATGAGGAAGTCAGTGCTAGACTGGATCGGGGTGAGGCACTGGATGTCAGTTATCTAGATTTTTCTAAAGCATTTGATACGGTGCCACATAAATGGTTGGTAAGTAAAATGAGAATGCTTGGAGGGGAGGGGAAAATGTGTGCAATTGGGTAAGCAACGTGCTCACTGATAGAAAACAAAGGGTAGTATATTAACGGTGGCATACTCAGACATGGATCGCTGTTACTAATGGGGTACCACAAGGGTCAGTATTGGGCCCTATCCTCTTCAACATTTTCATTAACGATCTTACACAGGGATTACACAGTAGAATATCGATCTTTGCAGACGATACAAAGCTCTGTAAAGTAATCAACACAAGAGAGGATAATGTGTTATTACAAAGGGATCTGGATAAGTTCGAGGCCTGGGCAGGGAAAATGGCAGATGAGGTTTAACACAGATAAATGCAAGGTTATGCACATGGGGACGAAAAAATCCATTACATTGACTACATGTTAAATGGAAAAAGGCTGGGTAAAAAGTGACCATGGAGAAGGACTTGGGAATCCTGGTGGACAGTAAACTTAATTGTAGCAGCCAGTGTCAGACAGCAGCTGCCAAGGCAAATAGGATCATGGGGTGCATTAGAAGGGGCATAGAGGCACATGATGAGAACATTATTCTCCCATTGGTTAGACCACACATGGAATATTGTGTACAGTTTTGGGCACCAGTGCAAAGGAAAGACATTGTAGAGCTTGAACAGGTACAAAGACGGCAACAAAAGTAATAAAAGGACTGGGTGGACTACAGTACCCAGAAAGATTAGCAAGATTGGGGTTATTTAGTTTAGAGAAAAGACGGCTTCGGGGGACATAATAAATATGTTTAAATACATCAAAGGTCAATATAGAGATCTCTCCCAAGATTTATTTATACCCAGGACTGTATCTAGAACAAGGGGGCATCCTCTACGTCTTGAGGAACGAAAGTTTCTACATAAACATAGAAAGGGATTCTTTACTGTAAGAGCAGTGAGACTGTGGAACTCTCTGCCAGAGGAACTTGTCATGGTGAATTCACAAACAGAGTTCAAAAAGGGTTTGGATGTATTTCTGGAGCATAATAATATAACAAGTTATAGTGCCTAGGATTCTGGAGAGGGGTCATTGATCCAGGGATTTTTCCGATTGCCAGATTGGAGTCGGGAAAGAATTTTTCCCTAAAATGAGGACAATTGGCTTCTACCTCCTGGGGTTTTTTTGCCTTCCTCTGGATCAACACCTTCGCACAACAGGCTGAACTGGATGGACGTCTTGTCTTTTTTCGGCCTTACAAACTATGAAACGAAGAAACTATGTAGCCAGTGAAGTGACGTTGATGGGGAATAAGGAGCCACAGATAGAGTATCCACATGTAGTCCCCATCCAATTCCATTGAGGGTGGGCTTAGTTGTTTATTTAATAGCCTTTGGAGGGGGGGTTACATAAGTAAAGCATTAGTTTTTTATGATTAATATATTTTAGCCAATTAGTGGACATTCTCCATCCAGTTGGTCTATTCACTTTAATTTAAACTGTGATTGGTTATAGTTTTCATCTCCTCTTTTTAATAGATAAATACTGACTACCTGGCTATCATAAGTTCATTCTTATCTGTCTTTAACATAAGACTTTCATGAAGTTTCTAACGTCAAGTTGGCAGTCAGGCCATCACCATCTTCTCACAGTGGAGTAGAAAAACACATCTTTATTGAGATGTAAGGCGCCATCTTCTAGAGGCATGTCAGGGCCTATTCAAAACATTTAATATCATACATTTATGGCACTTTAGAAATCAAAACTTTTAATGCAGAAAAACAACTTTAGTATAGGAAATTCATAAAAATTAGATTTTCCTCATCACCACTTCTCCCGCTCTACACACAAATACAGACATATTCTATAACCCCCGTCGGCCACGCGACAGACACTCTAACCATCTAACTCACTCCACACACATACACTCTAAACCCCCTTTCCCATCACACTCTTTCTAACCCTTCTCTATCACACTATATATACATACACTTTAACCTCCCTCCCCAAACCCTACACACACTCAAACCTTCTCCCCCACTTTAAAACCTCCCCATAACACACAGTTCTTCTCTCCCACTCTATACACATTCTCTAACCCTCTCCCGCACTCTACACACACACTCTCACCCCCACGCCACTCTACACACACACTCTAACCACCCTCCCGCTCTCTACACACACTCTAACCTCCAACCTACACACACACTCTAATCTTCCCTCCCCTACTCTGCACACTCTAAACTCCTTCCTCCTGCACTCTACACACACAAACACTCTAACCTCCTCGGCACTCTACACACACACTCTAACCACCCTCCCACTCTCTACACACACACTCTAACCTCCAACCTACACACACACACTCTACTCTACATCCTCTCTCCCCTGCTCTACATACTCTAAACTCCTTCCTCCCGCACTCTTTACACACACTCAAACCCCCTGCCATCAGGATGGAACTTACCAGTCTAGTAGAGCAACCGACAGACGGTGCACTACTGAGGAGAGGGGCAGCGCTTTATGGCCCCACCCCTCACCACAGCAGTGCATTGAGGCTTGTTGATCTGACAGCATCATAGGGCAACATAGGTTGTGCCCCCCTTGCTGAGAGCAGCAGAAGCTAGTGTCCGACCGGCTGTTTCCAGCGCTGTGCCCCTTATTTTGAAAGATGCAGCAGGTTTAGAGCATTTACCTCTTAAATCTTATTCATGAGTAGGTGTTAGCTCCACCCACCAAAGGCTAGCTCCGCCCACTGACAGTTATTCACATGTTTCTACCTATTCAAAGTAATAGGTTTGTCAGTTTAGGTGGGCGGGGCTAGCCTCCGATTGGCCGGGTTTGAAAAAAACTGACACTCTGAAGCACTCTTCGAATGACTCTTCTGGCTGAAAACTGCAGATTTGAGCATTAAATACACGAAAACTACAGCATCTTACAGTATAAGGGACACAACGCTGGAAACAGCAGGTCTGACACTGGCTTGTGCTGCCCTCAGCAAGGGGGGCATAAACTATGTGACAGGTTCTCTTTAAGGGCAATACCGCGCTGCTGGTACCACTTCTAGTCAAGAAAACCCATGACAGCCATTAGGCATCGGGAGGTTCCCCAACTCTCTTGGGTGTTGAGTGGAGTTGATTTCTGGGCCCCCGGGTGCAGTTGATTCTTGGGGATCCCCAGTGAAGCTGATTCTTGGGCCCACCAGTGGAATTGATTCTTGGGAATCCCCAGTGAAGCTGATTCTTGGGCCCCCACCATTGGAGTTGATTCTTGGGAATCTCCAGTGAAGCTGATTCTTGGGCCCAGCAGTAGAGTTGACTCCTGGGGCCCATCAGTGATGTTGATTCTTGTAGCCCACCAGTGAAGTTGATTCTTGGGGCCCACCAGAGGAGTTGCTTCATGGAGTCCACCAGAGGAGTTGATTCTTAGGGCCCACCAGTGCAGTTGACTCTTGGGGCTCACCATTGGAGTCGATCATTGGAGCCCACCATTGGAGTCGATCATTGGAGCCCCCCATTGGAGTCGATCATTGAGGCCCATCCTTCATCTACTGCACATGTGTTTTGCTTTCTGCTTCTCTTTCTCTGTTTTTCACAAGCCTGTCATACCCAGGAGCTCGCCGTACGCACCACGGGTTTCCCCTGCCCCTTGTGGGTAAGTCAGAGTCTGACTTTAGTAAATTCAGGTGACATCAATTATAGGGGATGCAGTTGTTCAAAGAAAATTAATGACTACAGTTTTGGAGACCTTGACACAAGAGAACCTTGACTCAAGGATTTATATTTATGGACACTTTTATTTTCGGGGTAAACGCTCCGTGACATACTCTTAGGCCGTTATATGCTATAAAGTGTTATCTTTCAGGAGTCAAGGAATAGAAGCTCATTGTGACAGCTGTAGTTGTGATAAGTACAAGTCATCGATACACGAATGGCTCGGTAACATCTGCCTTCGCTAGGTCCCTGCCTGCTTTATTAGCAGCTTGCATACAGAGGACCTGCTCAGCGAGCAGAAAGCGTTTCATAAATCTGAGTGTGATTTGCATTCGTCGGCAGTGCGGCTCATTATCAGTGACCTCACTCGTTCTGCAACCGTGCCTCCTTCCCAGCAAACTGTTACCAGGGTACTTTAGGTTTTCACTATCTATTACCTTCCACACTCTGTTGAATTTTCCTTTTCAAAGTTCCCAACCATCAGAATGTCATAAGTGATCTTTCAACTAACCACAGAAGACCTTGAGTTTTCAAAGTTTCTCTGATGACTTTGAAAGAAGTTCCACAAGAGATCAAAAAGTTCCCTTGTTGAGGAAAAGCAATCATGAGTATAATAATGATCCTTCACTGGAAGATTCCCATCGGAGCTTCGTTAGTTGTAAGTTTACTATAAACAGTTTGGTCGTTTTATAGAGCATCAGAACTACATGGACACTATGTGGTGGAACTAGTTATTAAGTTGCCTAAAATAGATTTAAAAATAGTACAGTGGAACAGGATGACCAGCATTGAAAGCAAAGTGATCATGATGGAGAACCTCCCTAATAGGCAGGGCCATCCTAACAGCATTATGGGCCCCCAGGCATAGCAGTGCAGTGGGCCCTGTCCTGGTACATGACATCACACCAGGCCACGAACATAGCCACATCCAAACATGACACCAAATAAGACCATGCCCCTCACCACTGCCAAGCATAGCAATATCATCACGCCACCTATATAAAGACAACCCTTTGACATTTTGTAGGTAGCCTACAAAACTAATTGACAGGGCAGGGAGCTCATGGCTTTCTGCTCCAACATGGTTTTTAACCGCTTGCATGTCCTTTGAAGAAGCAAAGAGTTAAATAAGCAGCATCGACCCAGGCATCCAGGGCTTATGTCCTGGATTCCCAGGACATACATTGACCAGTTGGAGCCGCTAGACTTGAGGGGACACCAGGCGACTGCCCAATGGAAAAGATAGCCCTGTTCATAGGTTCCTATTAAAACCAATAGATTAGATGAACATTCCATTCTTGATAGCAAGGTGGTCATGATGGAGAACCTCCCTCATAGGTTCCTAGGGGAACCAATAGAATAGGATGATCATCTGTGAGAGCAAGGTGGTCATGATGAAGAAACCGGTTCCTAGAAGAACTAATAGAATAGAATGACTATCCTTGAAAGCAAGGTGGTTATAATTAGAGATGAGCGAACAGTAAAATGTTTGCGATCGAGATGAACTTCAAACAGTGGTAGTGTTCGATTCGAACTCAAACCCCATTAAAGTCAATGGGAGAAGATGTTCTGGTTAATTTTTATACCTATACAGGTGAGGAGAAGCTGGAATTACCATCCATAACAGTAATTGGATATGGGGAACACCTTAGTGAAGAAAATTTGGCTCTAAGAGGGACAGAAAAAAACTGAGAGGCTAAAATACTACATTCCTTTCAATGGCTAACTGAAAAGATGAAGACAGCTTGCAAGCAGGGGAGTAGCTATAGGAGGAGCAGCAGTTGCAGCTGCTACGGGGCCCTGCATTCTGAGGGGTCCCAAAAGACCCTTTGACACATAAGAGGACACCAGTATTGGAAATGGCACATGGTAAGAACCAGGAGCTCATGCTGCTCCGGCACATCGTCAGCAGAGGACCGCTTGGGCTTGAAAGTGGTGGAGGAGGAGGAGGAGGAAGAAGATGTCACGGTGGTTGGAAGCCCAGGACCTGTGTGGCCTTTTTTTTATTCCACAGCAATTCATGCTTTCCATGCATGTGCCTGTTCATGCTTGTGGTGTTTAAACTCTTTTCATTCTTTCCTCTACTGATGCGTTGATGGCAAATAGGCATATGACGTCAGTCGGACGAATCTGAGGCTTGATAGAAAAAGGCCCAGGCTTCACAGGTCCTGGACTTCTTCGACTGTGAAAACCTAGTACCAGTGTTCCCGCTGCCACCACTGACCATGGCTGGTGGAGTAATGTCAGTTGACTTGTCGACCGCCCTCTCCCTTTCTGACGCCGGAACCGCACTGACACTACCCCATCATTCTCCTCCTCCACTGATGGTGCGCTCGTCAGCTGCTGCTCAAAAGATCATGTTGTCATCATCATCACAGGGGAATTCCTCTTCCTCACAGTCTACATTCTCAAGCTGTGGGCTAGAAGCCACAGGCACTGCCAGGTATTTCATGCCGACTGACCAGCTTCCTTCTCCTCCTCTGAGGGCATCAGCAATTGGGCGTCAGAGCAACAAAAGTGAAAAAATCATTCTCTTTGGCCTCTTGATCTTTTGAAATGCTTTCTGACCCCAATCACATTGTGTGATCAAAGAGGTCTTCAGAATATGGATTATTTGGAGTGGTCTGTATATTGGGTTGTGACATTCGGCCCATGTTTGCTTCAGGTTGGACTGATGATGATGATGACATTTGTGGCTGTGACTGAGAGGAAGAGGAGGTAAAACCGCTGAAATGCAGGGTCTGATAACCACTGGAGAACAGATTGGAGATACTCTTCAGTAATGAGAGGCACAGGGAACTGAGCAAGCGATGACAGGCCTGAAGGTCCTGTGACTGATGATGTGCTTGCTTGCTTGGTTGTTGTCCGGAGCACTGGAAGGAGTGTCTTGTCTCATACCATTATCTCCACTTCCTAAGTCCCTTCTTGCTCGCTTACCATCTCTAGTTATCACCATGTTCAAAAGCTAAATATTATAGTTCTGCACGTGGCACAAGATATATGTAATAAAAAAGAGAGAAGTGTATATATGCGTGGATCACAATAACGCACTGGTATATTTCTGTGTTATATGGACTTAAAATCTGACAAAATTACACTTTTTTGCGTTGAGTAAGATTTAGCAACAGAGAGAACGCTATTTCCTGGATATATATCTGTATGACAATAACGGTTTATTACACGGTTATTTCACCCCCAAAACTGCAAAACATAAACTTTTCTCCAGTCAGTATAATTTTCACCAACTATTATTTAAAATATATGTCTTTGTATAGGAGATTTGGAAACGGTGTGTTATATATTTACTGAACCCCCAAAACTGCAAAAATGAACTTTTCTCCTATAAGATTAATTTTCACCAACCAACCACTATTTAGAATATATTTATTTGTATATGAGAATTGGAGACGGTGTATTATAAAATGATTTCATGCAGTACTGCAAAAACTGAACTTTTGGGCACTGAGTATGATTTAGCAAATCCAAGCACTCTGTATAATATATATCCATGTATATGAGAGTTAGGCGTTATGTGCAAATGTCACCAAATAACATCTTCAGGATGTGAGGAAGATGGAGCCAGCAATACCAAACTCCCTAACTATTGCTGTCTATGGAGAGGAAAATGCTATCTAACTAAGTCTTGATTCCTTAAGCTTGCAACACCCCCCCCCCCCTAACTAACTACCTAAATAATCTAAATAGCAGCTTTTCCTGTCTAAAACTGCTAATAAACAAATCTTGTGCCTGCATGCAAGCATGCAGACAGAGAGTAGTCTGTGCAGTACAGAGTATGAGCTGAAAATGGTGTTCAGAACACAATACAGTGAAAACGCAATACAATGAAATATATATAACATGGTCATGTGATATTAGCAGCCAATGAGAGCCGTACACCTCAGCGATGATGTTTTTAATACTTCTCTGTGCTCTGCACTGATTGGATGATCACCAAAAATGCAGAAGGCACTGAAAACTATTAAAATGGCATGTCAAACGCCATGGGGAACTCAAACATTTACTTGAACGAACAGTAAAATGTTCCGTTTGATTCGAGTTCGAGAAAATCAAAATGTTTGACTCGAACTTAACTTTTCTCAAACGGTTCGATCAACACTAGTTATGATGGAGAACCTCCCTCGTAGAATCTCAGAAGAACCAGAAGAACAGTTACCTTTCCTCATGATGCATTTTCCATACATAAATCTGTTTAAATTACCATCTGCCACTTTCTTTGTATCTTTGGCTTGAGATGTTGGAGGAGTTATTTTTCTCAGAATCCCTTCAATCAGGTAGTTGACGTATATATGACAACTGAAGAGCTTTATACACTCTTTGCAACCCTCAAACCTCTTTTTTAAAAACTTGACACCAATTGAAGTGATTTGCATGGCACCTGATCCCCTGAGTCATTTAGTCCCGGATCTATGCGTTCCTCGAGAAGGGGATGACAAAGAGAAATAAGCTACTGTTTATCCATAAATGGGTGGCTGATCTGGGACACGGCATTATAGCTCATGATTGATGTCAAATCTACATTCTTTTACACTCATCCTCATTCTTAAGGTATATTTCAGAAAAAAAAAATAAGATGCTATTCAGTAGCACAGAGACCCTGATCTGCTCTTCTTTATCATCCCATTGGCCTATGACCATTTCTTGTAGAGCTTTTGGAGTCATATAGGAACATACTTGCATATGTATTGGGAATTCCCCTATATATGTGTTTTGTTTTATAAAAAGTTATTTTTCTTTATAACTGTTTCCAACGGCAGGAATTCTACTGCCTTTTCATCCTCTTCTGCTTAATAGGTCAACAGAACTTTCTGTGTTATGTCTGTCTTGTTTTCAGTGTTTGTTTGGAGTGGTTGCATGACAACCTCTCTGGATCCTTGCTTGTCGGCTGACCTGGGTTGCACGCCTCAGCTCATTAGACCTATATGTAAAGCTCAGCTGAATAGGGCACTCTGTGCAGAGTATATAAGTTTGGATCCTATCTAGTTCTGATATGATGGATTGTTCTATTCTATCTATTGTCAGTTCAGTTGTGTCAGGCTGAAGCATCTTGTTCCTTGTCTCGTTTGGCCTACTGCAGTTTTAGACTTTGTAGTTTTAGAGAAATGTAGTATTTTGTATTTGTTTAGTTTCTGGTTGGGCCCTGTCCAGAACTCGCTGAGTTCTGAAGCCACTTGCTGTGTTAGGGTCAGTTGGAGCTAAGGATCATATTTACAGGTGAGGTGTTAGGGTGATGTTAGGGATAGAAGGTCTGGTATTAGGGGTAACTATAGGGTGAGCGTTTGAGGGATAGATTTAAGGACAGTTAGCTAAGGACAATTATCCTCATTACTCTTCTGTTACTGAAGTGTACATGCGTTTTAATCTCTACCATACCATGCACTTGTCTTCATGCAGTTGTTCATTTGCTGAATCATCTAGCAGTGAGTCTTTTATTGATATGCATTATATTACCTTTTCATGTGACTGTGGGAATACTTTTTTGTGTCTAGTTGTTGTCTGGAGTCCACTCGTGTCATTACAATAATACGACAATGTCATCCAATGCATCTTGTGATACCGAGATAACATTTTGACCTCCTGTTACTGCTGCTAAACATATTAAGAAGAGGGGCCAACTGAGATACTTTTATCATCAGCTCAGCTGACATTTTTTTAATGATTGAAGAGTCTCATGACTCCATCCTTTTAGTGCGTTTTTGGATTGTTTACATTAATTTTTCTCAAAAATTTATTTTTGGTCCAAGAGCAATATGGCCGCAATTGTCGTGTACAGGAAATCCCAAACCTGAATCCCATTAAAGTCTGAGGGGAGAATTCTGCATGTGTTTTATGACCTCTAGAAAGCAGCTTCAGCAGCCAAGTGCCACCAAATTGCATATGATCAGAAACAACACTTGGTTTTGCACATCCAAAAACTTTATTGGAAAAAAACAAATGCACACTGGTGTTATTATTATTATTATGTATTTTAAAGCGCCATTGATTCCAGGGCGCTGTACATTCAAGGGGGTTACATACATTACATAAGTCAAACGAGTACAGTGATAAGGGATAATGACAATTGGCACGACAGAGGGAGAGAGGACCCTACCCGCGAGGGCTTACAATCTACAAGGAGGCGGAAAGAGACAGGAGGTGAGGGGCAGACATGTCTGTGCAGGAAGTAGTGACAAGATTAGTGAAGGTTATAGGCAAGCCTGAAGAAATGGGTTTTCAGGTTGCTTTTGAAGCTGGTGAAAGTGGAGGAGAGTCTGGTGTTGGGCAGTGAGTTCCAGAGTGTGGGTGTAAGCACGGGAGAAGTCTGGAGACGGTTGTGTGAGGAGTTGATAAGGGAGAGCAGAGAGAAGGCCCTGTGAGGAGCGGGAGAGTGCGTGAGGGGAGATATTTGGAAATTAGGGCAGAGATGTATGGAAGGGAGAGGTCATGTAGAGCATTGTAAGTCATGGTTAGTAGCTTGAAATGAATTCGCCATTCAATGGGAAGCCAGTGAAGGGATTGGCAGAGGAGAGAGGTAGAGGAGTAGCGAGGAGAGAGGTGGATAAGACAGGCAGCAGAGTTAAGGATGGATTGGAGGGGAGCGAGGGTGCTAGCTGAGTGGCCACTGAGAAGGATGTTGCAGTAGTCTAGGCGGGAGATGACAAGGCATGGACCAGCATTTTGTAGTGTCATAGTTGAGGAATGAGCGGATGCGAGAGATGTTTTTCAGTGGAGGCGGCAGGCAGAGGTGAGGGTTTGGATGTGTGGTTTGAAAGTTAGAGCAGAGTCAAGGATTACCCCAAGGCAGCGGACTTGCGGGACCGGTGAGAGTGTAGGGCCGTTGACTGAGATAGAGAGATCAGGGGCAGGGGTAGAGTTGGATGGTGGAAAGATGATGAGTTCTGTTTTCTCCACATTTAGTCTTAGGAGACGTGATGAGAAGAAGGAGGAGATGGAGGACAGACAGTCAGGGATCCGGAGAAGAGAGGTGACATCTGGGCCGGAGATGTAGAGTTGTTGGTATCATCAGCAACAGGTGGTATTGAAAGCCATGTGAGGCTATGAGCTGACCGAGACCAAGAGTGTAGATAGAGAAGAGTAGTGGGCCCAGGACTGACCCTTGGGGGACATCGACAGAGAGAGGCCGGGTGGAGGAGGTGAAGCGAGAATGAGAGATGATGAAAGTCCGATCAGTGAGGTACGAGGAGATCCAGGAAAGAGCCAAGTCTGTGATGCCGAGGGAGGAGAGGATTTGTAGCAGGAGGGAATGGTCGACAGTGTCAAAGGCAGAGAACAGGTCTAAGAGGAGGAGCACAGAGTAGTGGCATGAGGCTTTAGCAGTTACTAGGTCATTAGTGACTTTGGTTAGGGCGGTTTCGGTAGAGTGGTGGGGTCAAAAACCTGATTGTTGTGGGTCAAGAAGAGAGTTGGAGGAGAGGTGGGAGGACAGCTGAAGATAGACGTGCTGCTCGAGGAGTTTGGAAGCAAAAGGGAGCAGTGAGATGGGGCGATAGTTGGACAGAGAAGAGCGGCCAAGCGTTGTTTTTTTTTAGGATTGGAGTGATAGTAGCATGTTTAATGGCAGAAGGGAAAGATGCCAGAGGTTATTGATAGTTTGAAGAGATGGGTGAGGGCTGGGATGTATAGAAGCACTGAGGTCTGGGATGAGGTGGGATGGCAGTGGGTCAAGACTACAGGTAGTGAGGTTGGATTTGGACAGTAAGGAGGAGAGCTTGTCAGAGTGACCGTGGGAAGCAAGTTAAGGGGAAGAGCAGTTTGCAAGGGTAGAGGAGGGTGGTGGGGACTACGGGCTGAAGCTTTCGCTGATGAGGTTGATCTTCTGGAGGAAGTGAATGGCAAAGTCATCTGCGGAAAGGAGGGATGGGGGAGGAGGTGTAGGTGGACGGAGAAGAGAGTTGACGGTATTGAATAATTGTCTGGGGTCTGGTGTGGCAGCAATACATATAGACATTCAAATTAAAAAAACAGTGGCACACTATGGACTAAGGAAACTATCAAAAAGGACATAGGAAATTTGGAAAAAGCATTACTGCTAACTAGGATACATGAAAAAATTTCCAGTGTGCATTTGTTTTTTTCCAACAAAGTTTTTTGATGTGCAAAACCAAGTGTTGCTTCTTATTATATGTAGGGAGGAGTGGCTGCCTCCATTTTGGTTTTTGCACCCCACCCACTTCCTCACATTTTAAATCAGTGCAGTGTACTTTGAAGCAGGTATCTTTGCTCCCTGAAGTATGCAGGTCTGAACAGGACCCAGTAGAGATGTAACAATAGCGTAGGACCCACCTGTACTGAGGTCCCGGTGAAGTTGCGGAAGTGGGCTTAAGCATTTTTTGCCAAAAGTGTGAACTAAGAAACTCAAATTTTTTCATGTATCCTAGTTAGCAATAATGCTTTTTCCAAATTTCCTATGTCCTTTTTGATAGTTTCCTTAGTCCATAGTGTGCCACTGTTATTTAAATTTGAATGACCAAATTGCATATGAGCACTGCCTTATACTTGGACAACATGTCGGGCACAGAAAAGGGGACATCTAGAGAATTCCAAGGTTAGAAGTAGGATTATTCTAACCCTAACTCTTATTCCATTCTTTACCCTGAGGTTATTCCCCAGATATTCCTTAGAGTTAGGGTTGGCATTAGGGTCCATTTTTTGGTGACTTTCACCAAAATTAGATTCTGACCCACTTAAATCGAACCACTGAAGTTCTCGTCGGATTTTACTTTGACCAAATTTTGCTCAAAAAGTTCTCTGTTCAGTTCAAGAACAGTTTGTCATAAGTTGTCACAGTATTTGGATTTGAAAAATCCTGAATCTGACTCCTATTAAAATCTGCATGTGTTTAATAGACTCTAGAAAGCAGCTTCTGCAGCCAAGGGTTTCCAAAAATTGCAAAAGGAAAGAAACTGCCAAAACACAGGGGGAAATTATGTAGGGACAGAAAAAAAGGACATTTGGGATAACATATGGGGGAAACATTTTGGGGAACATCGTGGGGGAACCCTGGGTTTAAGAAGTAGGTTTTTTAGGATTATTCCAACCCTAACCCTTATTCCAACCCTAACCCTTATTCCAAAACCCAAACCCCAAAAGTTCTAGTTTTTGCCCAAAAAGGGTTTTTGGGGAGGTTTTTAGGGTCCTTTTTTATTGGGGGATTGGAAATAAAATAAGATTCTAGAGCAAATTAAAATCAAACCACTGAAATTCATGTCAAGTTTGACTTTGATCCAAATCCAAAGAGCAGCAAAATTTTTACAGGGATATTAAACCAAAATTGGGGAAATGAGGGGAAAAAAGTTGAAAGGGGGAGAAGAAAAGGGGAAAGAGAGGGAAAAGAGAGAAAAGAGAAAGAGGGGGAGAGAGAAAAAAAAAAAAGGAGGGGAGAGAGAAAAAAGGGAAAAAAGGGGAGGGAAGAGAGAAAAGGGAAAAGGAGGGAGGGGAAAAAAGGGAAAAGAAAAGGGAAAGGAAAAAAGGAAAAGAGAGGGAGAGAGAGAAAGGAAAAGAGTGGGAGAGAGAGAAAGGGAAAAAAGGAGATGAGAGAGAGAAAAAGGAAAAAGAGAGTGAAGAGAAAAAGGAAAAAAAGAGAGGGAGACGAAAAAGGAAAAGAGAGGGAAAGAGAGAAAGGGAAAAGAAAAGGGAGGAGAGAAAGGAAAAAGGAGGGAGAGAGAAAAGGGGAAAGAGAGGGAAGGGGAGAAAAAGGGGAAAAAGAGAGGGAGAGGGGAAAAAAGGAAAGGGAAAAGGGGAGAGAAAGGAAAGGGGGAGGGAGAAAGAGGGGGAGAGGAAAAAGGGGAAAAAGGAGGGGAGAAAAGGAGGAAAAGAGAGAGAGAAAGGGAAAGGGGGAAGGAGGGGGGGAAAGGGGGGGGGGGGGGGGAAAAGGAAGAAAGGAAAAAAAGGGAAAAGAGAGGGAGAGAGAGAAAGGAAAAGAGAGGGAGAGAGAGAAAGGGAAAGAGAGGGAGAGAGAGAAAGGGAAAGAGAGGGAGAGAGAGAAAGAGAAAGAGAGGGAGAGAGAGAAAGGAAAAGAGAGGGGGGGGAAAGGAGTGAGAGAAAGGGAAAAAAGAGAAAAAGGGGAAAAAAGAAGGAAAAGGGGAGAAAAAGGGAAAAGAAGAAAGGGAAAGAGGGGAGGGGGGAGAGAAAAAGGGGAAAAAGAGAAGGGGGGAGAGGGGGAAAGAGAGGGGGAGGGAAAAGAGAGAAAAGGGAAAAAGAGTGGGGGGAAAAAGGGAAAAAGGGAAAAGAGAGGGGGGGGAGAGAGAGAGAGAAAGGGAAAAAGGGAGGGAAGAGAAAAAAAGGGAAAGGGAAGGGGGGAAAGAGGAAAAGGGGAAAGAAAAGGGAAGGAAGAAGGGGAAAAAGGGGTTTAAGAGAAGGGGGAAAGAGAAAAAGGGGAAAGAGAAGGAGAGAGAGAAGGGGAAAGAACGGGGGGGAGGGGGAGAAAAAAGGGAAAAAGAGTAAAGGGGGGGAAAGGGGGAAAAAGAGTGAAGGAGAAAGAGAAAGTAAAAGAGAGGGAGGGAAGAGGAAAGGGGGGAGAGGGGGAAAATAGAGGGGGGAAAGAAAAAGGAGAGAGAGAAAGGGAAAGGGGGAAAGGAGAGAGAGATGGGAGAAAAGAAAAAGGGGAAAAAGAGGGGGGGAGAGAGAAAAGGGGAAAGAGGGGGAGGGAGAGAAAGGGAGGAAGAGAAAGGGAAAGAGAGGGGGGGAAGGGGAGGGGAAAAAGGGAAAGAGGGGGGGGAGGGGGAGAGAAAAAAGGGAAAGAGGGGGAGAAAAGGGAGAAAAAAAAGGGAAAGAGAGGGGGGAAAGGGGGAGAAAAAGGGAAAGAGGGAAAAAAAGGGGAGAGAGAAAGGGTAGAGAGGGAGGGAGAGAAGAAAGGGAAAAAAAAAGGGGGAGGGAGAGGGGAAAAAGGGGAAAAAAGAGAGGGGAGAAAAGAGAGAAAGGGAAAAGGGAAAAGGGGGGGAAATAGAGAGATTGATATAGAGAGACAGAGAGAGAGAGAAAGGGAGAAAAAGTGGCTAAGAGAGAGAATGGGAAATAAATGGAGAGAGACACCGAGAGAAAGTCAGAGAGACAGAGAGAAGGATCTACTTTCATACAGGATATTTGGTTTTCCCTTTTTAGAGGAAGGGAAATTTCCGGAAAGGACCAGGGGGAAAATACCCCTTGCCCTTATTGTACTTTGACTCAAGAGCCATGGATCTGTATCCTATTAAATTTGGGGGTTTCATATTATTTGCTCTCTTTTTTCTACCCTCCATCTTTTTTGCATTCTTTCTTCCTTTTCTCATAAACTTTGTACCATCATCTTTTTTGGTATATGTCATATTCTGTCGATCATTGTATTATGTTCCATAGGAATATGTTCTTTCAACTCCACTTTTTTTGGTTTTGCTATATAAACTGCTGCAAAAACATTTACTTAAGGTACAGGTGGTTTATTGCCTAGTGCTACATGCCAGAATTTTTCCCTTTTTTTAAGGGGGTTTTGGGTTCCCTTTACAAATTTATTTTAAAAACAATAAAAACCTGTTTTATATTTTTTTGGGGTGGGAAAATGCTTTTGGGCTGACAATAAGAAAGTGCTATTTTCTTTCCAAATACAGGCAGTTCCCGGGTTACAAACGGGATAGGGACTGTAGGTTTGTTTTAAGTTGAAATTTTTATGTAAGTCGGGGGCAGGTATATTTATTAAATGTAATTCCAGCAAAAAAAAATTTTTTTTTGTTTTTGGGAAAATACGGGAACGGTTTTTGCATTTATTTTGCTGTCTGTGCCCCTTTTTTTGAAGAATTTTACCTAACGTTTTTGTATTCCCCGTGCAGGGGTGTGGCATGTTGGCACTTTGGGTTTTTCATGAGGCATGACTCAGTGTTTTAATGTCAGCCCCCGCCCCAAAAAGCTCCGTTTGTAAAAATAGGGGGCGTATGTAAGTCGGAACGATGTAAGTCGGGGACTGTCTGTACGTTATTAAAGGGTCAATGAAGTTGGTCGTGCCTCTGAACTTTGGTGTCTATAGAGGGTCAGGTGATTTGTTCTCTGGATAGTGTCTATCAGGAGTGTAACCAGACAGATAGATATTACAGTATTTGGAGGTATAGGTGCTATGAATAAAGGTCACCCAGAACTGGAACAAGGAAGGTCCACATGGAGTTGTGAGGAGTTAGAAACAAGGTCAAGCAGGGTAATAGTCAATAACAGTGACCAGGCAGATGCCAGTATACAGTACTCGGGACTAAACAGAAGTTAAGCCAAAGACCAGGTAATGGAGATCGGATAGAATTGGTCACAGGCTACTATTATTCAATTTTGGAGAGAGTACTGAGATGAAGGTCAGCATGAGGTTATGAGAATTTAGAAATATGGTCAAGAAGGACAGTAGTCAACAACAGTGGCAAGATAGATGACCTTATACAGTACTAGGGAGTAATTGGAGGTCGACCCAAAGACCAAGTAATGGAGATTGGATAAAGTTGGTTACAGGGTGCTATTGTTCAGATTGGGAGAGAGTAGAGAGATGAAGGTCAACATGGGGTTATGAGGATTTAGAAATAATGTTCAAGCAGGACAGTAGTCAGTAACAGTGGCCGGACAGATGACGTTATACAGTACTAGGGAGTAATTGGAGGTCAACCCAAAGACCAGGTAATGGAGATTGGATAAAGTTGGTTATAGGCTTTTATTGTTCGAATTGAGAGAGAGTAGTGAGATGAAGGTCAACATGGGGTTATGAGGATTTAGAAATATGGTCAAGCAGGACAGTAGTCAGTAACAGTGGCCATTCCGATGACATTATAGAGTACTAGGGAATAATTGGAGGTCAACCCAAAGTCCAGGAAATGGAGGCAGGATAAATTTGGGCATAGGATATTATAGGGATATCATGAGAGAGTAGTGAGATCAAGGTGAGCATGGAGTTATGAAGATTCCGAAGATTAATGAAGATTCCGGAACATGGTCAGACAGCATGGTAGTCAATAACAGGACCAGGCAGAATTGATTATACAATACCGGGGAGTAAGTCAGTTATTGAAGATCAGATAGTTGTGGATATAGAGTATTATTGGGATATCATAAGACAGTAGTGACACTAATGCTGATGTGCAATACTTAAGAGTAAAACAGAAGTCAAGCCAAAGATGAATTAGTGGAGAACGGATAGCGTTGGGTATAGGGTAATGCTGGTATGTCATAATAGAGTGGGGAAATGAAGGTCAGCATGGGGTTATGAGGATAAAGAAACATGATCAAGCAGGAGAGTTAATAAATAAATGAGTTAATAAATAACAGGCAGATGATGGTATACAGTACTCCAGTGTAGACAGAAGTTGAGCCAAAGCCCAGGTAATAGAGACTGGATAGAGTTGGGTATAGGGTAATACTGGTATACCATGACAGAGTGGTGAAATGAAGATCATGGGGTTGTAAGGATTTAGAAACATGGTCAAGCAGGAGAGTTATATATAACAGGCAGATGACAGTATACAGTACTACAGTGTAAACAGAAGTTGACCAAAAACCCAAGTAAGGAGAACGGATAGAGTTTGGGTATAGGGTAGAGTTATTGGCATATGGTGAGACGGTAGTGAGATGAAAGCCAGCATGAAGTTCTGAGGATTCAGACACGTATTAAAGCCAGAGAATAGTCTATAACAGTGAGCAAGCAGAGGATGGTATACAGCACCAGGGAGTAAACACAAGTCAAGCCGAAGACCAGGTAATGGACATCAGATAGAGTTGTGTACAGGGTACTACTGGCATACTGTGAGAAAGTAGTGAGATGAAGGTCAGCATTTAGTTATAATAATTCAGAAACATGGTCAGACAGGACAGTAATACATAAGATGGATCAGACAGACTGTGGGTGTACAGTACTAGGGAGTAAATGAATTTCAAGCCCAAAAGCCCAGATAATGGAGATTGGATAGAGTTGGGTATAGGTTACTATTGGAATATTATGAGAGAGTAATGAGATGAAGGTCAGCATGGAGGTACGAGGAGTCAGAAACATGGTACAGTAGAGTGTTGGTGGATAACAGGTCAAGGCAGATGTGGTTGTACAGTACATGGGAGAAAACGTACGTTGAGCCAAATATCTGATAATAGAGATCATAAAGAGTAAGGTATATGTTACCATTGGCATATTGTGAGAGAGAAGTGAGGTGGAGGTCAGCATGGAGGTATGAGGAGTCAGAAACATGGTAAAGTAGAGTAGTCGTGGATAACAGGTCCAGACAGATGTGGGTCTACAGTACTGGGGAGTAAATGAAAATCTAGCCAAAGACCAGATAATGGAGGTTGGATAGAATTGGGTGTAGGTTACAATTGTCATATTGTGAGAGACTAGTGAGATGAAGGTCAGCAGGAAGGTATAAAGGAGTCAGAAACATAGTCAAGTGAGACAGTGGTGGAAAGCAGGTCAAACTAAGGGGGTTTTCATTTGGGGGGAGAAAATTGAAGGAGCCAAAGCCAGTAATGGAGATTGGGTTTTGATTGGTATAGGTTACTATTGTCATATTGTGGAGGTAATGGATAAGGGCCCCATGGAGGTATGGGGGAGCAGAAACAGGGTAAAATAGGGGTGGGGGATAAAGGGCCCAGAAAGATGGGGTTCAGTACGGGGAGAAAAGGGAAAGTTGAGCTAAAAAACCGGGAAAATGGAGATGGATAGATTAACATGGGTTTTTACTATTGGCTTATCATGAGAGAGTAGGGAGATGAAGGTCAGCACTGAGTTATGAGGATTCAGAAACATGGTCAGGTCGGGTAGTAGTGGATAACAAGCAGATGTGGTTATATAATACTGGGCCAAAGACCAGGTATTACCTGTGTAATAGAGCAGAAGTGGATGATCCGGGCCCCAAGGTAAATTCTAGGTTTTTTTTTTTATGGGAAATTGGAAGGTGAGGGGCGGTTAGGGGAGGGGTTTCCAAAAAATCTTGGGTTCAATAAAAGACATGATCTAAAGTCCCAGTATTTAGGGGACTCAGTTATGTATACATTTGTTTGATACCATATTGGGAAACATTATTTGGTTGTTTTTAATTTTTATTTTTGCCCCTTTGCATTTATTTCTTTTATTGTTCCCCTTTAAAAAAGGGTTAATGCATTCATTCAGGGACCCCCCGGGGTTTTATTGGGGGGGGGTTTTCGCTGTCAAAAAATTCAAAAAAAATGGGAACTCGCAAGAGAACAAGAGGGGTGACTATTACCCCTATATTATATTTTGCCTGGGAAACTTAAACTCTATCAGTTCTCAATCTATAAACACTAAAAGTAACTTTTATTATGTATTAACCCCTTACAACTTTTAAAAACCTGATTTTTCCCTTCCTACTTCTGAAGGAATAACTCCTTCTGAAGGAGAAGTGGTTCATAGGAGGAGACTGAGACAGTGGTGTACAGTACAATGGAGTATGTATTCCCAATCAATATGCATATCAGACATGGAGGAGAAGGGGTTCATGGGGGTGAAAAGCTGGGGTGTATGTGGAATGTAACTCTATTTTGTTGTCCCTTCTAAATGAGCCACGCAGAACAATAATATAAGAGAAGTTGGGTGGGAAGTCCATCACAGTAGGGCAGTTTCTCCCTTAATACAGCACGCAGGCACAGGGGGGGCATGGTAAGATAGGGCGCAAGCCCGCTAGGAGATGGGAACGTGCTGAGGAATGTTGTTTATGGGGGCGTGGTGTCAGTGGCGCAATGGTATCTTATGCTGTAGGAGGCAAAAAGGGGGAATGGGTTTGTGGATCCTGATGGTAAAAGTGAGCATGAAAAGGGGGTTTTACCCAAGAGGTTTTAAAAAAGGGAAATGAGTAACCAATTGACCCGGGCTCTTACCCTGATGAAGCCAGTTTAGCGGGAAAAAGTTGGGGAGGTCAGGCAACTTTTTAAAATTTTGTTTCTACCCTGTCTACAAAGTATCACCCCCTGAGAGGGTGTTACAAAAGGGAAACCCTTTTATGTTTTATGTCCCTGATTAGGGGCGATGCCCAAGTAGGAGGTTTGGGGTCCCTCACGGAGTTAGTAAATTATGCATATATAGGGTTTTTTGTTGTGGTGGGGTTCCCCCAGACTTTATAAGGAAAGGGGTTATTCCTTTAAAAGTAGGAAGGAAAAATTGAGAGGTTTGAAAACAGGTTTTAAATAGTGGGGTTTGAGGTTAGTACAAATTAAAGTTACTTTTAGTGTTTTTTTTTTATTTAGAATGATGGAGTTTAAATTTGCCTATGCAAAAAGTAATATAATTGTTCGTGACAATATGATAAGGAGACACCTCTGAAACGTGTCAGCGCCTCAGCTGTGTTTCCATAATATATGGTTTTATTTTTATATTGATAAAAAATAAAGTCTCGGACATTTTTACCTGCAAATCCCGGGTTTTTGTGGATTTTTTTGTATTTTTATTTTTGGGCATGGTTTTCTCTCTCCATGCTCTGGAGGATTTTTATGGGGGTGAGCGACTAAAGAAAGTGTGTTGTATGAGCCGGGGGTTCGTTCTGGGGCTAGGGGCCCTTTTTGTGGTACCATTCCAAAACGCAGACACTATCAACTAAAAAAAC
>JAODAL010043030.1:0-34244 GCA_025379985.1 Phyllomedusa bahiana | reverse complement strand
ATGTGCTGATAGGAGGACACCCTGTGATAGGAGGACACCCCTGCTGAAGGAGAAAAACGTTTTCCTGAAGGAGAGACACCCCTTTTGAGGGGAGAGAGCACCCCCTGGCGGAGACACATCCCTGTGAGAGGAGAGACACACTTCCTGGCAGGAGGACATCCCTGCTGATAGGGAGACAGCCTGCTGATAGGAGAGACCCCTCCGGGAAGGAGAGAGACACCTACTGAGAGGAGAGACAATTTTCCGGGGCAGGAGAGAATGCCTGCTGATAGGGAGCACACCTGTGATAGGAGAGACAGCCTGCTGAGAGGCGAGAAACGCTTCCTGACAGGAGAGACACGCCTTCTGAGAGGAGAGACACACCTCCTGGCAGGAGACACATGCCTGCTGAGAGGAGAGACACACTTCCTGGCAGGAGAGACATGCCTGCTGATAGGAGAGACACGCCTGCTGATAGGAGAGACACACCGCCTGACAGGAGAGAGACACCTACTGAGAGGAGAGACACACTTCCTGGCAGGAGAGACATGCCTGCTGATAGGAGAGACACGCCTGCTGATAGGAGAGACACACCTGCTGATAGGAGAGACACACCTGCTGATAGGAGAGACACGCCTGCTGAGAGGAGAGACACGCTTCCTGACAGGAGAGACACGCCTTCTGAGAGGAGAGACACACCTCCTGGCAGGAGACACATGCCTGCTGTGAGAAGAGACACACCTCCTGGCAGGAGACACATGCCTGCTGTGAGAAGAGACACACCTCCTGGCAGGAGACACATGCCTGCTGATAGGAGAGACTCGCCCATGGATTTCAAATTCAATCTCATAGAATTAGCTGAAGAGCACGAACACTTCAACCGATAAAACCCCTTTAAATATCTGTTTCTTGTTATTGAATAATCTCTCTTGGAGACCAGGATTTTTTTTTTTAAACTTTGCCATTATCTTTGGTTCTGTTATATACTTGGCAAACAGATGTTTTTTATGTTATGTTTCTGTCTTTCCATACATTTCTATGGCTTAAAGTGAATTACTCATATACACCCCCGTTATTTTATAATGAATTACAGTCTGTCAAAGAGAACATGAGGGCTATTTACATGAAAGATGATGTCATATGAAGCTATTTAGCTTTACTCATGCCTGCTGTGTGTTCAGTCACATAATTCATATCTCCACTTCCTCTTAACATATCACAACAGAGGACATTAGCCAAGTACATAAAGTATCAGATGGCAAAATGAGAACACCTATATTGTGTCACTGTGATCTATTTGTTTTCTGTATCTAAGGAAAACTGTACTGATTGTGTGAAGTAGGAAAGCAGCAGATAAACAAATGATACGAATAAAGCCAAGACTCCCAGCCAAAAGAGCAATAAGTATTACATCTGAGAACTTGTGTTGTGGGCAAATCATTGGCCTAAGCCAATCAAGTCTCCAACTCTTCAGTAGCACTCTCAGCTCTCTTATTACAGTACAGATGCTGAGATAAAAGCTGAAACAGCAGGAATGTAACTTTGAACTATATTATAAGCTCTGAGCTGTATCAATAGAACAGTAATGCGATGTTTTTATAAAATTATGCAACTTTTAGACATGTTAATGTTATCTATGAACCATAGAAATGGAGAACGTAAAACGGTTGTCTGGCAAACCACAAAAAATGACTTATATGGCTTGATGAGTCTTCATTCATATGCTGTGTCCACATGGCAAGGACAAAATACTGGTCGGATTCTAAATCTGAATCAGATGTCATGATCATGCCAGAAAGAACCTCAGCTTTGAGTTCTGGTCGCCGGCCACGGCCGTTGCGACGTAAGCCGTGGTTTCTGACATAATATCTACATTTATGTTTTCTAGTGTGAACTGGGTTTTCTTCCCTGCTATCTTGATTGATTCCTGGCCGACGCCCGGGCCAGGAATCTTCCAGCACTCCACGGGTTAACCTGGCTCCTTGCTCCTGGGTGATTGACAGCTCTACCTTCCTATCTGGTCTTCCATTTCTTCCTCCTATTGCCTTTGTCCTTAGTTCTCCTGGAAGGTATTTAAGGGCTCTCATGTCTCTTCTCCTTGCCTGTTATACTGGTCTGTTTGGTTGCCTCTAGCTAGCCCTATTCTTCTTTGCGCCTTATTGTTACCTGACCTTTGGCTTCGCTCCTGACTATTCTTCTGTATCTGTACCGCGTCTCCCGGCTGTTACCTGACCTTTTGCTTGGACTCTGGTTATCCCTTGCCTCACGTTTTTGTACTTCATTGCCAGTTCTGTTACCGACTTTGGACCGCCCGACTACGAGTATTTGTTCTGTTTGTTTGTTCTTGTCTGTGTTGCACCTTGATTGGTGCAGCCATCAGTCTTCTGGTTGGGGCCGGCCTATTAAGGAGTTGGGTTCCCCAAAAGGCAGGGACAGTGGTTGGGACCAGCATCAGGGCCTCACTGTGTTTGTGTCTGCTTGTGCTCCCCTGACTGGTCCCTTACATCAGATCAATATTTTTTTGCCACGGTTTTTCATCTGTTCGATTCAGTTGAAAAGTACAATAATCCACCATTTTCCAAGTTAAAAGTTGCAAATGATTATGAATTTTTTTTGCCAAAAACATCGGTTTTGAAATCCAACCTTCGCAAATCCAAGCTGTGTAGACTACAGCTCAGATTCTCTATTGAGGTCTATGGGGATGGTTTTACAGTCGGATTTTGACAGTTTTAAAATGCAAAATCTGTATCATAATAGAACTGAAAAAACATGCCGTTTAGACATAGCCTAATTGCTGTTTGAAGGCTGTTTCCCTTTGCCCTGTAGGCTATGTCTACACTGCACAGAAAAACGTCCGTTTTTTTCAGCGTTTTTCGTTTTCTAAAAACGCTGGAAAAACTACTGTAATCCTCTCCCATAGACTCTAATGTAAAACCGTCCTGCTGTCTCCACTGAGCTTCTTTTTTCTGCTCGTTTTTTTTACTGGTCGTATTTTGCAACATGCTCTAAAAAACGCCAGAACAGGGCAGAAAATTTACTAAGGAGTCTATGTAAAGCGCCGGACGTCTTTTGGCGCGTTTTCGCAGCGTTTTTTGACGCGATTTTTCAATGAAAACCCTCCCAGAGACCCAAGTTACACCTATAATGGATGGTAACAAAGGTTAATCCTTATCAAATCTGCATACTAGTGTCTTATGTGTCCTTTTTTGTACCTTCTTGTAATAAAATGATCATGCTTTGTTCGCTAACTATTTTTGCGCAATTCATATTTTTTTTCACTAAAAATATGCTTTTTACAGATTTTGGCATCAGAATCTGTTTTTTTTTTTTACAGGTTTTGATGCTAAAATCCTTTTCTAAACATATTTTGGCGCTAAGAAAGTTATCTCGCTACTGACGCTGAAAATAAGTTTTTTTACGGATTTTGGTGCAATAATCCGTTTTTTGGCACTAAATTTTTTTTTTCAGATTTTGGCGCGAATAACGTTATCTCGCCTCTGACGGCAAAAATACGTTTTTTTTACGGATTTTGGCGCCAGAATCCGTTTTTTTTTTACGGATTTTGGTGTTAAAATCCTTTTCTTAACATATTTTGGCGCTGATAAAGTTATCTCGCTACTGTCGCTGAAAATACTTTTTTTACGGATTTTGCGCAAGAACCCGTTTTTTTACGTTTTTTGGCACTAAAATTATTTTTTTTTTTTACAGATTTTGCCGCTAATAACGTTATCTCGCCTCTGACGGCAAAAATACTTTTTTTACGGATTTTGCCGCAAGAATCAGTTTTTTTACGGATTTTGGTGTTAGAATCCTTTTCTTAACATATTCTGGCGCTAATAACATAATAATAATATTTCGCCTCTGACGCCAAAAATAAGGGGGTTTTTTACGGATTTTGGCGCAAGAATCCAGTTTACGTTTTTTGGCACTAAAATATTTTTTTTTTTTTACAGATTTTGGCGCTAATAAAGTGATCTCGCTTCTGACACTAAAATATTTTTTTTTACGGATTTTGCCGCAATAAAGCGTTTTGGGGGATTTTGGCGCTAAAATTCCTTTTCTTTTCCCGATTTGATGCAATACAGTTATCTTGCTGTATGCAAAGATAATGTGGATTTTGGGCAAAAATCTGGTGCAAAATTAATTAAAGCATAAGAAACGCAGCAGCAGCTCACAAAGGAAAATGTGCTCACAATGGCTACAGTGATCTAAAGGAAGTGACTACTTAACATGTTAACTCCACCTGTAGGGTGTAGTTTACATCCAATGGCTTAATTTGTGCATACATTAAAAAGCAGAGCAAAGACACTCCAAAAAACGAAAAACGCGCCAAAAAACGTCCGTTTTTCAGCTGCTTTTGACAGGCAGTGGACAGAAAACTCAGTTTCATGAACGTTTTTTAGTAATTCGTTTTCAGGTCGTTTTTTGTCCACTGCAGTGTAGACATAGCCTAAAACTACAAGATTCTTTGCTGTGCTTTATCTTACCTCCTCCCTCCCAACCATAGTCTCAGTGTACACCGCTATTTATACTCTTATATTGAAAACCTTGGGGGGACAGAACTGAAAAGGTGTTGATTAAAAGGCTGCTCAGACAAAAAAATCCCTTTGGTCATTTGGTCTCCTAGGCTTGACACAAAACTGTTTTCTGTGTGTCAGCTTCCTGTTATCAAACAGCTGAAGTAGAACTCCAGAAAATGTAATGAAGTATGTTACAAGTATGTTTGGCAGAGATGTCACTCAGAAAACACTTTTTTCCACTAAGACAATATTTTTAAACTATGAAAAAAATATAGGAAAATACAATATATGTAATTAGTTGTCAACACTCCAAATATCATAGTAGCTGGTACTCTGCAAGAAATCTCATTAATCACTCAGCTTCTTTTGACCTTCTCTGCCACCTACACAGTGTTGCTGGCTATTTGTATTATGTGACTGCTAGAGATCCGTTCTCATACACTCTTCTTCTCAATCATTGTGGTTTTCACAATGCAATGCATCCCTAACAGCCAATCTGTCTCAAACTCCATAGTTCTTCAAACCAAGGATGAATAGACACTGGTCTGATAGCAGAGAAATAATAGCCAGGCTTGACAGTACTCATACCAGCATCAATAATTCTAAAGTGCCATTAATTCCAGAGCACACATGCTTACAGGGCTCAGACAAAATAGCTAGAACACCAACTACAGATCACACATTTTTAATATTAAGGGGTAGGATCCACTTTTGCACATATTAAAGATGAAACATGTTGAGCAATAGACAAATATAAATCAACAATATTTGAGTCAATTTGGTTTCATAGATGCTAGCTCATTAACAGAAGTAGGCAGTGGTGATCTATTCCTAACCTTGTTCTCACAAATGCCCAACACAAGTACTGTATAATAATATTGAAGTCTGGTGATTGGGCTGGCCAGGAGTAAAGCTCAGCTTCCTTGTTATGCTTCTCCAACCAAGATCCAATGCACAAAGCAGAGTGTATACAAGCATTTACATCCTTAAAGGGGTTGTCTCACTACATTAATTCATCTTACCTCAGTCGTGTTTTCTTGGTTTTACTTTGAATTCATTGGCGTGTTTACTGGCTTCTACTAGGCTACAGTAGAAGCCGGGTCTGTAGCTATAGCAACCAGTGCTGGCAGCCTATCAGAATAGATCAAACAGGTCTGTAGCTATGGCGACCTGGGGAACTGATGCAGCCCATACAAGAGGGGATATCTCAGAATAGGTAGGACACTGTTAATGGACACACATTACGAAGTGACTTGTTTTTACAAGATCTTTAATATAAAAAGCAATTCTTGTAGCGAGATACCCCCTTTAAAGATTGCATCACTATCAAGAAATAAAGTCTGGACCCAGGGATGGAGATGGTCACTTAAAATACCCAGATACTTCTGGGCTGTTATTTTACCTTCCAAGACAACCATCAGACTCCAAGAGATCCATGAAATTGCACTCTAAATCATAAAGAAACCCCCATCATACTTAACAGTGGGTTTAAGGCAGTCAACATTGTACGAAGCCAGGTGTGAAGGAAACGTGCGTTGGGGTCTTTTTGGTGCCTCCTCTGGGTGGGTATTTTTCCTATTTTAGGATGTTCTAAGCTTCTACCATCTATACATATGTGTCGCTAGATATCATCTATTGTTGTTTCATGGATGTTTTACCTTGGTGTTGATACTATATTGTATATATTTATTCTATTCCCACCCAGTGGGAGGTTGTGTCTTGTTTTACCACCATTTTTCACTGTATAGTATTTTATTTTGTTTGTTTATCATTTTTGTCTGTTATTTGTGTTTTCTTGATTAAATAAAGTTTTTTTATCTTTGGTATTTTTGGTAGTATATGTGTTTTGGCATGGTATTGTTTTTGATTTACTACCAAAATAATTAATAAATTTTTTGGTGTTTTGTCGTCAACATTGTAGGCTGCAACTAGTGATCTCCAGGTATAGCCCTGAAAGTAGGAAAAACAGTGATACTGGACAAATATCACGTTTCCATTCCTCCAGTGTCCATGTTTTATGATCTCTGCACCCCTGAATATGCCATTTTCATGGTTTGGCAATGGTAGCTCTGCCATAGATGTAATCTTTTTACAGTGCACATAAGATGGTATTCACTGATACTAATGCCCTTAAACTTGCATTGACTGCCATGATTTGCGGGACCATACTTACGTGTATTTTATCTACAATTTGGTTAAGTGCTCTTATGCCCCTTACATCAAGCTTTGACTCTGACCATCACAGCTACTTCTGTCTGCAGATGTTTTTCCTGGTCTTTGCATAAAACACAATATAATATGACTGGTTTTGGCAATACACTAATATAAATTGTGACTACTTCATACCAAATACATAACATATGTCTTGTACATTTACCTAGTTTATTATACAGTATAGGGTATTTATGGGTTTTCTAAGAAGCTTGGATGAACTAAATATGATAATTTGTTATCCAGGGATCCAGGATTTGCTGCTGTATAATATTCCTTTGTACACTGAACTTCTTAGTGCCAGCAACACACGTGGCTTCCATTGGATTCCTGGAATTGTAACGTCTGGATCTATAGACCCTGGGGATAAGTTGGCTCTTAATATTGGGAGTGACCAGCTGCCAACATAAGTGAACTGGGGACATGTGCTGTGGAAGTGGCTGTAATTCAACCTCCAGCATCTGCTTGTAGATGAAGGCTGTGATGCCAAAGCTGTGTTTTCATGCACTGCTTCCAAAATAATCAGCACTGATTGTCAACATTCCATTTCATCATCAAGTATTAGAGGCAAGTAATACCAACATGCTACATGGGAACGGTTCTCCTTCCATATGAAACAAATTATAGTCTGAAGTAATTCAATATTGCAAGTGATTATAGTCTCATCCATTAATTAAAAAGCATGAAAACAGCTTCAGTTACTTATTATAATTAATTGTATATGCAGTAAAGCATCCTATGAAGATGCAGCATAAAGTTATTGGTGTTTTATTGGGTGTTTTGCCTGCCAGGCATTGCCAAATGTTAGCTGGAAACATAAAATGTAGTACGTACATTACTGTTATCTTTTTGCCCTTGTTTTAATTTTAGGTTTTTCTCTGCCTCCAAAAAATTTTTCAATCATATTTTGTGATGCAAGTTTTCAACATTACAAATCATGACATTTAAAGAAGAATATTTAAATCCCATGAACTGATTTGTGATAGAAAAAACTTAGGGCGACATGTATGAACGTTGGCACTGACAGACCAGTTCTAAATCACTTTAACCCCTTAAGGACCCTGGACGTATGAGTACGTACCAGGGTCCATAAGGGGCTTTGCAGGGGGATCCCCCCACCCCTGCAAAGCCGGCGGGTGTTAGCGGCTAATCGCCGCTAACACCCGGCCGTTACAGTGCGAACGGGCAGCGTCGACCGCCTGTGCTGTTTAATCCTTCAGACACCGCGTCAAAGATGGCCACGGCGTCTGAATGAATTAAGATCGGTGCCCCTCACCGATATTGAGGGTGATTGGCACCGTCGCAGTATAGCTGCAGCGAGCCGACCCCCTGACATGGCAGCGGGGAGCCTTAGGAAGGCTCCTGTCACTTCCATGTCCTGGTTTGCCCCACTTCCGTCCGCAGACAGGAAGTGGGGAAACTGCCATCTTGTTACAGTCTAATGCATTGCCTATGCAATCCATTAAACTGTATTGACAATTGTGCCACCTAGTGGTCAAGCACCATAGGTGGCCTCAATGTTAAATTAAAAAAAAAAAAAAAAAAAACTAATTTTACATTCCAAAAATAAGTATTAAAAGTTCAAATCACCCCCCTTTTCACATTTTACAAATAAAAATAATAAAATGATAAAAAAGTTACACATATTTGGTATCGCCGCGTCCAAAAAAGTCCGATCTATAAAAATATAACATCACTTATCCCGTATGCTGAACACCGTAGAAGAAAAAAAATTCCAAATGCCAAAATTGCGTTTATTGGTCATTTTACGTTACTTAAAAAAATGGAATAAAAGTGATCAAAAAAGTCGCATGCATTCCAAACTGCTAGCGATAAAAAGTACACTTCGGCCCGCAAAAAATGCCCCCTCACTGACGTCCGTAGGTGTTACTGCAAAAAAGTTATTGGACACACAAACTTGCGCCACGGCGCAAATTTTAAACATAGAAAAAGTTTGGAATTTTTTTCCGGTACCAAAACATAACGGAAACCCTACATGTTTGGTATTGGCGGATGCGTATCAACCTGTAGAATACAGATAACACATTGTATCAACGGAACGCCGTAACAGCAAAACCCCCGCAAACATGGCGAAAATAAGTTTTTTTCACAATTTGTCCCAATTTTTTTGTGGTTTCCCAGTATATTCTATAGTATAGTGAATAACACCATTAGAAAGTACATCTTGTCCCGCAAAATAAAAGCCCTCATGTGTCTATGTAGGTGGAAAAATAAAAAAGTTATTGCTCTGGGAAGGCGAGGAGGGAAAAACGAACGTGTCAACAAAAAAAAAAAAACGCAAGGTCCTTAAGGGGTAAAGACAGTGTAAAATGCACCAGAATATATGATCCTGTTCTCCTGCAGGTCATACATACAGGTATATTCTAGTGCCAATATGGCAAGTCTGGCTCAGGCACCATCTTTAACTTGGTCTGGCTGTTCTAACTGTTCTGCACCTAGATTTGGCGTTAAAGAATCATAAATGTGTCTACCTCTATGAATGTGGTGTGACACCCCCAGAACTCCCCAAATCTTTGGCGCACTAAAAAGTGTTGTGCAGGAGCTTATCGTGTCAAAGGTTGGCGTGTGATTGTTCATACATCTATAGAATAGGTCTACTGTAGCTTATTGACACCAGAAAACTGGCGCTGCCCCGTTCATACATGTTGCCCTTAGCCTTATTAATGTAGCTAAAATAGAAAACATGCAGCAGCAGAGTGACAAAAAATAGTAATGGAGTGGCAGTGCAATAAAAAATAAAGTGAGCATATGTGGAGAACACATCCAGAGGGATAAGTAGCATTGCTATTCAAACAACACTGTGAGAAAACACTACCAGCATCTGCCTTTTGCACATGTGCAGTGAAACCTGCAACTCCTTATTATCTAAAGGCATCAGGGGGAAAAACCTAATGTAAGTATTTCATTAAATACATTAAAAAATAAAAACTTAACAGCAACAGACAATGTCTCCAAATAAAATAAATACAAAAAATAATTATAATTAATACCAAAGATAATGATATGCAACCAGAGTTTTATATTCTCAGAGCTGTATATTCTCTGTAAAATTGAAGGCAAAATAGGTATAAAATCCTAAAGGTTGGTGTACATCAAACCCTGTATTTAGAGTATCTAAAGGGATAACTGCTGGGTCATATGTCATTAACTCCAGGTTTGGAGCATAATATGCAATCGACTCCGAGGTAGAGCATAGCAGTTCACCCTCCTGAGTTGCTGATTGCCCACGCACAACACAATACCCTATCAAGGCATACATATATATATATATATATACTTTTATTATGAGGCTGAGTACTATCAGGGGAACACAAAGCCATACAACAATGCTTTACATCCATATCAGTAAAAGGGACCAACAAATTGAGCTGTTTTATTATTAAGGGCTAGGACCAACACATAAAGCAGCTGAAATATGTTGAGACAAATATAAATCAGTATTTGTGTCAATTTGGCTTCATAGATGCTACCTCCTTAAAGGAAGTAGGCAGTGGTAAACTACTCCTAACCTTGTTCTTACAAATGCCCTACACAGGTACAATAATATTGAAGTCTGGTGATTGGGCTGGCCAGGATCGAAGCTAACTTCATGTTTTTATTTATTTCTGATTTCCATAGTACACACTGGTTTGAATGCTATAACGCTTTCTTTCGCTCGGTTATTGTACTAGTTTTTTTTTCCCAGCAGAATCTGCAACTACCGAGGCCTGGCGATCATGTGACCACTGGCACTGGGAAGCAGGAAGATTGGAGGCACTATATATACAGCGATCAGGGAGGTAGGATAGGTGAAAAACTGTCCCCGTCTTCTCAGTAAAGAGCCCGCTATCGCCACCAGCCGACTCTTCACTCGCACAGCTGCACAATAAATGTTCAGCTGCGATCCATGCACGGACATTAGGGTGATCCCTTATGCAAGCGAAAAATTACATTTTTGATGGGG
This sequence comes from Phyllomedusa bahiana, assembly GCA_025379985.1. Lineage (NCBI taxonomy): Eukaryota > Metazoa > Chordata > Amphibia > Anura > Hylidae > Phyllomedusa > Phyllomedusa bahiana. Next base: position 23,570 of record JAODAL010043030.1, on the reverse strand, counting down.
CACCCTCTGAAATATTTTTTGGGTAACAAACTAAATGAATTACAAACATTTTTAAAAACTTTTTACTTTAAAGTTCCCTACCAATCAAGATATGTAGGCGTTTGAACATATTTTGGTAAAAATTAACCAGGATGATCAGCCATTGCAAATCATGTTTATTTACCAACAAAAACGGTTACTTTTGTTGCCTGATAGCAACAAAGAAAGTCTTAGGGCATGTCCCCACATCACGGGCTTCGGGCCGGTTTTTCAGCCGGTTTGCAGTTTTTCAGATCGCCTGAAAAACCGGCCGAAAATGAGCACAATTGTGCTCTATGGAAAACCGGGCCGCTCAAAAACCACCTCAATGGGAGGGGGAGGGCTCTTCTCCGCTCATCGCGGAGAAAAGCCGTTCCCCCGCGGCCGTTGGGACGGCCGCAAAACCGGACAAATACCGGCCGGGTAAACCGACCGGTATTTGTCCACTGCCATGTGAACGCACCCTTAGGGTATTGTGGAGCTTACTCTATGCGCCACAATATGCCAGGTGTTTTAGAAGTACGCGGTGGCCAGCGCATACTTCAAAAACGCTTTGTGCCCGCTCCCATAGACATTCACTTTCCCCTTTCCTCTCAAGAAGAGCTATGAATTTCCGTATTTGCAGTTCGTACTTCAGATGTATTGTGGCAAATATGCCGTGTGAACATACCCTTAGACCTACACAGTTTTCATACATGTCCCCCAAGGTTTAAATTCAGACAAGCTTTCCCACCAGCACTAATAGAACTGAAGCAAACCTCAAAAGTTTTCGTATGATCTGCCTCTGAAAAACGTTTACAAACCGGTAGATCAAGGTTTTTTTTCCGTGTAATATACCTATTTTTTTTAATCCTGGTTTTTGCGTCACATTTTGTTTCTCCCACATAAAGGAGATTACAACGATAATGTTAAACAATGATATAACCCAATATAAGTTACAGGTAAGAAAATGTTTGATGTCATAACTAACAGACGTAGAAGGATGTAAAAATTATCTATCCTTTTTCTATTACAGTACAGTTAGTGCATGAAAGACATGTGAAGGATCCCAATTTACGTGGTTTAAAAAAATCTGATGTGCTTTATTCTTACCGTCAGATCTAACTAGTTGATCCTTAAGATTCCTGGACCTTCTGTAAGACATAAGAGGAGTAATCTAGACTCCTGAACAGGAGCTTAACAAGTAGGAATAATGATTAGTGTCTGTTAATAGTACATTCAATTTTTTTGCTGCAGTTAAGGTAAGTAGATATCAATGGAATTCCTTTCCTATCCAACCGGTTTTAGCCATTAAAGTATGTGACCTGTCACAATTTTTAATCCTGTTGATTTGATCCCGGATTATACCTCCAAAGAAATACATTTTTGTGTTAATATTTATGTTTCTTTAATATAGCGATATATATTGGTCCCTGCTACCGATATAGAGCGCTGTTGTATGGCTTTGACATCCCCGGATAGAACTCAACCCATTAAAGAAAAGTGTACAGTATGTATATATATATATATCTATCTATATATACACACTTTGATAGAGTAGGGGTGTTGTGTGTGGGCATCCAGTAACTTGGGAGGCTGAACTGGTATGCTTCACCTTGGGGTCAGTTGTATACTTGACTTTAAAATTGGAGGTAAAGGGATGTTCCCACCATAGATGTTCATGGTGTTTTGATAGGATAGGCCATCTATACCAACTAAGTGTGGCTCCCTCCTCTGGGACCCGTAACTATCTTGAGAATGCATTGTTTCAATAGCAGTACTTATCACCTATGAGCAGGTTTTCTGCGCATGCTAACTTTATTTTTTCATTCACTGGCACTCTATTACTGTTCGGGGCTGCCCTCTTAGTCCTGTGAGCTATGTCATGGGTTTTTAAGACCTTATCCTATTTGTTATTTGTCCTGACATGCTCAGTAACATCTTTAGGATGCTAATGTATACTGTTTTGTTTAGCTTGTATACTAGTTGACAATTGTTTCTGGTAGGTGGTCCCTCCCACATGATTGATTATGCTACAGTATATTTGCATTTATAAATTGTTTTATCTTATACACTTGGCACCTTAAATTTTTTTTGTCTTTTCACTATACATTGTTTTATAACTTGTATTTTTTATTTCTTTACTTTATTGTACTATATTCAAATACAGTGGTCCCTCGGTATAAATCCACTTTAAAATAAGTCCGACTTGATATAATTCCTGTTTGGATGCAGAATTTTTTTTCTGGTGTAGGATGTAGCTCAACTGTAGCCTCAGGGTAAGCAGACTGGCTGGCAAATGTTCAGGTATAACACAGGTGGTTTATTTTGTCCACACAGCATCCACAGAAGGTAAGTCTGATACAGTGGAAATCTATCCAAAACTGCAGCTTACTTCAGCTTAAACCAGTTGCTTGGCGGTCTCACCGTTTAGATGCTTGGGTAGGTGGACATCCAATCGTCCTTGAAATGAGCAGTGCTAACTGAACTCCATCCAGCACATGGAGCTTCTTTCCTCACTCTACTGATCTCACCCAGTCTCTGGAAACACACACACTGTCTCTCACTAGATCAGGTCTATTACAAGGCCTGGGGTTAACGCATGGATCCTGGAGTGTGGGAATGGCCGTCCCTACATCTACTTCGACCATCCAGTAAAGCGGACCGGATCTGCGCTTAGCAGCTGTTTTATATACTTAACAAATAGGTGTCCGGCAACCTAGTCTGTACTGACACATAAGACCATTTTGGCATTTTACTTCACCGATGCGCCAGGGACATCTGGCGACCACATAATCGTCAATCCACGATGCACACTTGTTGACCTCTTACATATTCCCTTACCCCCCTATGCCCAACGACAGTGGGACTGGGCACTTTACACGCCACAGCATACTGTGCGACTTAGAAAGGGCATCCGCTTTGCCCTGTTGACTTTCCCCGGGCTCTATGTTCGACTGTAAACGGGAAGGGTCTTGCAGGGTAAGAAACCAACGGTCACTAGGGCATTATTTCCCTCTCCACTCAAACTCACTCACTTCTGAGGGGCATGATCCGAAATGAGTCTGAATCCGTCTCCCAACAAGATAATATCCTCAAGGAGTCCAGCGACCACTTATTGCTAAGCCTCTTCTCGATATAGAATAATTACGATTCCGCAGGGGACAGTTTTGAGGACTTCAGGTATATGATCAGGGTGTTCTCCCCCATTTGATTACCTGGGACATCTCGGGCCCCAGATCCACCTCTGTTGCGTCGGTTTGACACGACAAACTCCTTAGTTAAAATCGGGGACGCCACCGCAAAATCTGGTCCTGTCCACACAGGGCTGTTTGAGCATTCCTATAAAAGCATACTCTCCGCTTCTGGGGAACCACTTAACTGTGGTACCCTTGGTGCACTTTAATTAAGGTCGGTTAAGGGTATGCCACTTGCAAATTGGGGATAAATCCTCCGGTAATACCCCACCTATCCCCAGAAACGCCTTGACCTGTTTATTTTGTACAGGGGTCTGGGCCATCCTGGAATCTCCTCTATTTTGTTTAATGGGGCTTTATTTCTCCTCTCCCTACGTTATACCCCATGGTACAGGGACTCTTCCATCACCCTTGGCACACGTACTTGGTGTATTGTAAAGCGGCGCCTTCTTTAAGGCTCCATAACCAAACTGTACTTTAGGGGAGGTGGCTTTTCCCAGTCTCGAAATGTAGATGACTATGTCATCTCAAGTGAAGCGGAAGCATACTTTTCTATCGGGGACCTAAAGAACTGGTCCATGCGCCCATTTGGAATGTAGATGTGAGTGGCACAATACCTGATGGCGATGAGCACTGCGCTCTAAGGATAGGACTGGTGAATTGTGGTGGAACCTGTGCGCTGAAACTGAGAGTCCGCGCTCGGGTGTGGAGAAGAGAGGGTCTGTTGGTGTGTGCTTCGACTGTTTTAGCCTCATGTTGTTTTATTTTTTGGACTGATGAGGGGACTCGCGCGATCTGTTTAGCAGTACAATAGTATTTGGTACCGCACCTCGCCTGCCTATTTTTTGGCTAGGATAATGCTGGTGCCTTTTCTCAACTGTTGGTACATAGCACTAGATACCCTGTCCCCCCGGACTAAATTGTCTAACCTCGAGCATTCCTATTATATACCCGGGTGGGCTTACCTGATGCTTGCGGAGAAGGTGTTCTTTAACGAATGGGCATTTACCTGGAATGCGGAAATCTCGTCTTGCATCTTTGTGATGTGTCTCGTGTATGCGCGATCTGGAGTCGCTGTGTATAGTTGAGGTGTGGATGGTGAGATGCTGATGGTTTCTTCCTTTGTTATCTCCAGGTGTTTTCTGAGGACGTGTGGTCACTTACAGTGTTGCGTTAGGAGGGGCTAATAACGCCCAGCTTGGGTGAGTCGGGCCATATAATAATGTTCAGGAAAGTGAGGGAGAAAATCCCGTTTAGAGACTTGTGAAATGCTACGATGTCATGCGCTCTTAGAGAGATATGGTAGATTAGAAGATGCTCTAAGTAGAGGTTTACTGTGTAGACGCGAACTCAGTGGTGATCAATTCTCCTAGATCCCAGACTCTCTTTGTTGCGTTAGCATGGCTTTCTTAAGAGTTGGTGCTTTATTGATAGATGTGTGTCTTTGGCTCCTATACATCAAGAGTTGAGATTGGGTGCAGCTCGCCGCAGACTCCGCGGAGATTGTGGGAGTGGTTTAGATCACGTCAGAAGGAGGGGGGTATGTAAGAGTCTACGGTCGAACTTTCAGGACGTAAATCTTTGAATAGCTCGGTTTGACGCAAGTAATGTGACCTCTCGCGCAGTCTGTGTCATAACAGAGCCCGCACGGAAGGTCGCGCCTGTTTCGGTGAGGAAGTGATGTTGGATGTAGATTTAAGTGGTAGCTCGCGTCCTTATGTGGTGGGCAGAATATTTTTAGATTTATGAGTCTATTAATTTTCTCAAGGGCAGAGGACGTCTGGTGGGTACAGCGCTCTGGTCGCGGCTCGGTCCTAATACCACTAGACTGTATGTATTATTAGGTAGTGTGCTGTCGTTGTGCGCTCCGGGGCCGAGATTGTCAGGCTCGCTGATGGAGGTGTCGAAAAATATTCTGGGAAAATCCATGGCCACTCTCTCCAAAGGGTTAGATACCTCGATAATGGGCGCGGTCGGTGTGACTTAGTGGGGAGATCTTGTGTCAGGGGGAATAGTGGGGCTACCGGGGAGGTGACTTGACACACTGGGACATGATTGGCAATAATCCGAACCTCCCGCCGCAGGATTGAAGAACACTTGTGGTTTCCAGCGGATCCTCTCCAGGGAGCGTTACCATGGCACCACGTGTGTAGTGTCTCTAGGCACAATTGTATGATGGAGCATGGTTTATTCTTACTGACTTGGCCCACTGTATTCATTCTCTCACTCTGTGTGGGTTTTACGACGTTATATTACGTAAGTTCGTCCTCCTCAGCCCCGATTAGATGGGAGTTATGTGAGACAGATATTCTACTCCTACATCGTTTTATTTTGAACGTCGGTGGTTTGTGTGGTGTTGTGGCGTGCGGATGTGATTCGCACGCCTCCAGATGAGTATGGGTAAGTTACTCGCTCGCAGGTGAGGAGAGTGTCAGGCATGTGTTCCTTGGATCTATCAGGGGTTGAAAAGGAGTGTGGAGAGCTACTGGTGTTTTCTCTGGGGCCTGTACTCGGCCTCACCATTTTCTAGAAGCGTATAAGCGGTAAGCTTTGATGAAACCTTGTACTAGTGTGGAATCTTAGCGTGTGGAGTGTCGCGCTCTTTTGGTTGGGACTGTGTTTGGTAGGTTACATCGTATGTTGTGAGAAGGATGATAGATGCTGAGAGTTCATTCCTTTGAGCGACCTCTCCAAAGAGTTGGGGTATCTCGTAGGGAAACATTTTGTCGGGAGTGAGAGTAGGTAGACCGCAGCAGATCGCGATCGGAGAGCTAGGCGACCATGGATGGTATTTCAAGAAGACTAATCGTGCTCAACGTTTTTGTCTATAATAACATGATGCACCATCCTCGTAGACGTGAGGGGTGTGGCGTTGGTGTGAGTTGTCCGCTGTAGTGTCCGCGGTTTCCAGGTGGCTCGAGCGTTCGGGGTCTATCAACTGGGTGAGCCTCGGCGCGCTTGTGTGTTCGTTGGGGTTTAGATCCCCCAGGGGATCACACATGAGGTAGAGCAGCCCGAACGGAAGAGTAACAAAACTCCTGGATTCACATAGTCCCGTCCCAACACAGTCTCTGAGGCCACTACATGGCCTGGGTGCAGTTGTAGTTTCGCTATGACCCTCTTTCTGGGGACTCTAACATCGTCAAGATTATGGGCTACCACATCGGCCTCACTGCTGCTCCCTTGTGGGGGCAGCTTTCTCACGGTCACGCGACACAACGTTCAAATACGCAAGGAACGGCACTCTTCAAACTCGTCGTCAGTCTGCAGGAAGTCATTTTCTGCAGCGGCCTCTGCTCTCATACTCGATTAAAAGACGTCTGGCATGGAGTACCGTCATCTGGAGGATGGTGCGATAAGTCTGGCACGAATCTTTTGCATCATGACTGCTTCAGGTTCAGTACTGCCATCTGATTGTCTTAGAGTCTAGCAGCACACTACAGGTTCGTTGTTATTCTGCCTGTGATTGCTGTTAGCTTGTCGGATTGGTCTGTTGCCTAGCAAGGTTTCGCCTGTCACCTAACAGGTGGATTTAGAATCAACCTCCTCCTTCTTTGTGTTAGACAATGAGAAAGCTGATGAAAAGGCGCAGTGCATGCACGCTCCTTCCGTTAGACACACTTAGGAATGATAAGTATGGGGGATCTTTAATGACACTTTTTTTGTCTCATTGCCTCGCTCCTCACGCAACTTATGTTATAGCGCCTGTTGCTCACGCTACACGGTGCCTCCCTGGGTAAGCAGACTGGCATGGCATTTAATGGTTACGGGGTATATAATATAAAGAGTAGGTTTATTTTGTCCATCACGATTCAACAGAAGGTTACGTCTTATAAACTAGTGGAATCTTTACTAAACCAAAACAGCCAGCACATCATTACTTCTTAGACTGTTTTATATCACACGCTCCATCCCTACCCATGCTCGCTTTTTTATACAGTCCATCCGCCCTCAGTGGAACTTGGCGGTTTCTCATGTTTAGATGCTTGGGTTAGTGGCCATTACCAGAATCCCGTTCCGCTTCACAATATTATAGCAGAGCACTCTATCATTGACTGAAATCGCAACTCGTACTCCAGCTACAGAGCTCTCTTTCCTTCATCAGAAAAGGACTGGGAGCCTCACACTCAGTCGCTTTGATGGAGTGTCACAGATTGTCTCCGTCAGATTAGCCCCAGGGCTCTGATATCACTGTGCCTTGGTAGGTCAGACCCTGGGTCACATTTGGGGATCTGCCTAGGTGATAGGTCCGGTTTGACTCTTACCACTAATAATGTACTTTCGACACTCTACTTCCTGTCACTCAGTATAAGTAGTCCAGGACCCGGCTCAGCTACACAATACTAGACCTACTCTTAAGGGAGATGTTATTATTTCTCTCATCAGATATATAAGACGTGTACACCTTGCGAGGGGCAAACCTAGTGTTACTGAGAGACAAAAAAGGATATGATACCATTTTTGGGCTTTTTTCTTTCCTAAATCAATTGCGCCAGATGGACCTTTATAATACTTCGGCAGACACCATATCCACTCGCCAATCTCCACAGATTGCAACTCAGTTGTGACCTCCTCTTCTTACGTCTTGTGTAATTCAAATGATACTATTTTGGTTTGGTATATGGACTGAAGTAATGACATTATAGCATTGTTGAATAAACGACAATTTAAATGCACAGTTCTGACAACACCCTTTGACCTGATTTTTAGAACAAAGTGTTTAGACCATGGTGAACCTCAATCCAAGGTTACACCATAGCTTTGGGGGGGTACACCTCTCACTAGAGTGCAATACTAGTGATCGCAAGTAGTAATAAGATACTAATTTGGTATAATTTTCATTTTGTACAGTATATATTGCTTAGAACCAATCTATGTTTTTGTTTTTTTGTTATGTTAAGCATGACTTTATAAAAAAGAAAATTCCTGTTTGTTATAGCTACTATATCTTTATAGAGATAAATCAATTGTTTTTATCTTTTCTCTCTTAGTTTCTGATGGATTTAAATGTTCTGTTGGGGTATCTTGACAATGTTCTCAATAGGATTGGATACAGATTATAACGACTTCTCTATTACCTCAAAGGCGCTCTACCGCATCATGCTCTCTATTGATCTTGTATTGTTGTCTGAACTTCACTAGATATTTCAGATTCATCACTTAAAAACTCCATGTTAACATCACATTTTTGGGTACTTAAATCCATTACTACGGTATGGTGTATCACTATCGATGCACTGCTCACTATGTTTGTTTTATGGGGTCTGTGCTCAAACTCGAGAATGGATTAGGTATTTTTCTATGTATATGATAGATCTTGCAAAATCAATCGGTTCTCATTTTGTAATATGTGTCCATTTATCAGTGTCCTATCCTATCCTTGATATCCACCTCATTGTATGGGCTGCTTAGGCTCCTTCATGTAGCTATAGCTAACAGAACTGTTTGATCTCCCCTGATGGGCTGCAGGCGGCATCCCTATAGCATTATACATGACTGGACAAAAACACTTAATATCTGAACAGAGCTAGTTAGGGGAAGCACAAGTTAATGCTTAACCCATGATATTTCAATTGATTATTGACGGATAATACCGCGAAAGGTAAAAAACTGGCACTATTACTCAAATGTGTGTGAGACAATCCTATTAAGATTAATGAAACTATAGAAGTTTCCAGCTTGCTTTAGAAAAAATTGATTAGCTTGCTGAGCACACCCAGATACTCTTAAACTCAATGGCACGATGTTCACGTCTAGGCGCTTTTGCAGTCAATAATATCGGGAGCATCAGACTATTCTGACATGTGCATAGAACAATTCGCCTGATCCAATACTGTCCCTTGACAGTACATAAAATAGGTAATTCTTTGAGTAGATATTTTGACATACAATATGCCAGGTTTATCATGACACATTGTCATACGTGCTGGGTGAAAGAAGTACACATGTAAGACTTTTCCACTGCTGCTTACGCGTAGGGGGTAAGTTGACATGTCTGATGTGACGCACGCGGCTTAGACACGTAGGCGCATATTTAGTATGCTAAGTCGCTGGCTCAAATGTAATATTGAGTTATCGCTGTTGTGTTTTCGACTTTATGCAAATACTCCCTTTAATCGCTATTGTTCACTATTTGCTCAAGCACAACCTGTAAGGGGTTGCTACGGGAAGGATCAACAAACAAGTAGTAACTTTGAACATATCTATCGATCGCATGAATGACTAGCTTATATACTATAGACAACAATCCTGTGTCATGCCAGATCACTGTGGACATCCACCATTATTTCTTATTGAGGTTAAGAATTTGAATTTAAATACCTTAGCTGTAAGTTCATTTGTGAGGAGATATTGTATAAGCACAAGACTCACACAGTAAAGTTTAGGCACATGTTTTACATTATACAGAACATCCAGATCTATTTGTCACAGTTCAAGTTGAACTGGGGACATGTTGGGCAGAATATAGATTGTGTGTTAAAGCAATATGGATTGTTTAGATCTGCACTAAATATAATTTTACTTTCCCACATCAGTAATGGTCCTGGGATTCCCAGATTCTGCTTTATCATGGACTTCTGAAAAAACTCTTTGCAGACAGATGTTCTTACATATTCAAGGTAATAATTAGATTTTATCAGTCCAATGTGACAAAATAGTGGAGCAACATCTGAATAAATGATTAAAAGATCGGCATCTCTACATTTATGTTTCTCTCATGTAATTATAGAAAGGTGTTGTCACGATGTGTGCCGCAGTCCCTGTTCATGTTTTTTTTGCTAAACTTTGCTATTCCTGCCAGCAGCTACTCATCTCTCCTCGCTCCTGCTCTGCTCCCATCCGCTTCCTGTGACCAGGCGTGTTTGCGTACATCTATTCCCATGGGATGTTGCGCGCACTGGCTCTTTAAGATTAATGAGACAGTGATCTATTTTCGCCACTACGATGGACTGGCCACCTCCTTCATAAGGAACTTCCTTCCTCTGCTCATTGCCAGATTGATGGTATTCCTGCCGTTAGTTTGCGCTGGTTACGGTTTTGTTCTGTGGATTTTTAATGGTTGTTTGAAGACACCTGTCTGCACATATACAGATTCTGAATGCTCTCTCTGCTGCGCCTGCATCATCCTCCTGCCCTGATGAGCACTCTGTGCACAATGATTTACCTGATTACTACTCTGGCCTGTCCTGTGTACTTCGCTGGCACACTGGCTGTCAAGGGTAGTGACTTGGGAGTTCCCACAGTCAAGTCCATCCAGCCTTGTGGTGGGCTTTGGTGAAAACCGGGTGGCTCCTTAGACTTGGCTTCCTGACGTGGTCAGTGTCACCACTCACGATGACCCAGCGAATCCACATCTGCATCCATAACAGGTATTTTATCACAAAACCACCTTAAAATCTGATGGTTACACATCATAACCATTAACACAAATTGAAACTGATAATTGCCTTGACCCTACACCATAAATCCCTGACTACTTAAAGGGTTTATATTCAGGAACAGTATGGTGGTATTTGTTTTAGTCACTATGTGGTGGTAAGATGTAATCAGGACATGGTGGTATTATTCAAACAAATGATACAAAGGGCGTCAGCATAGGTGTCCTTAATTTATGATCCCAGTGTTACAGGAATAACAAAAGCTCAACGGTTTACATTAGATGTGAGTCGAACACGTTACCGTGCATGCTGTAACTAACTGGGATCTTAACTATCTGGCACCTATGATGACGCATCCACCTTGTGTATACGTTCTGTTGGAAATACTTGGAAGCAAGGAGGGTGTGAAATAATGATATCCACTACATTTGGCGGTGGGTTGGACGAAAGTGATTATGAGGAAATTGATTAAAGGAATACTGTGGATGTCCAAAAAAATATTGATTGATGTCAAGGTGGTATTTTCATTCAAGATCGTACAGTGTTGTTATTAGGGTGGTGGGTATAATTCCGTAACTTTGTGATGTGATTCGTGGTCTGCGATGGGTGTGGGATGTTATTAGTCACTATATGGTGGTGATACATGGTCTTGGTGTGAGGTATTATTCAGTCACTTTGTTGGTGAGGTGATATGTGGTCTTGGTGTTGACAAGGTATTATTCACGTCACTATGTGGTCAGTAAATATTTGGTCAATGGCTGGGGTCGGTATTAGATTCAGTTTACTATCATGATGGGGTCGAATTATTTTTGGAGTCCCTCTGACCACTTGACTGTTTGAGTATGTTGATTTATTTTGATCTTCTAGTATTAGTGGTATATCATTGGTAATCAGTCTCAGTGTTTGCGTTTGGTCGGTAATTCAGTTAGTGCGGTATTGCTAATTCTGTATGATCGCGCTAGTTTATTTGGGAGTGCAGTGTATATACATCATTTTGATTCTACAACTCGGTTTCTCTATACATGATAGATACACTTCATAGCCGTCCTTGTACAGCAAGCTCTTTGTGTATTAGGAATTTATCGTTGATTTTATCAGATAGCATTACGTTTTCTTTAATAAATTACTGATATTTTACAGGAATCCCCTAGACGAGCTAAGATATTACGCTATGAGCATGTGTTGCATGTTCGCCAAATGTGGTCGTGTGGTGGAGGAGGGCCGGGTGTTCATGTTATCTACGGCTAAGGACAGAGTGTATAGTTGTGGAGGGTCAACTGTCCATGGTGTTGATGTGTTACATTGGTGTAATACATACTGGGTGTGGGTTGGCCAGCTATGGCCTCATTGATGTGTAAACACTCAAATGTGTAGGTTGAGGAGGAATGTAGGATGGTAACTGGAAGGATTGGGTGTGGTGGCCAGCATAAAGATAGTAACTTAATTGTGGGCCCTAGTGCTAACTATAGTCTGACACTGCTTGCTATCCAGGTATATTCCAGTAGATTATTGAGGAGCAGAACAATACTTCTTTTATTACTTTCCCAACGCAGCATTTAATTATCATCGTTCGATGTTTAGGCATTACTGTAGTAGAGCTTTGACGGCTTACAAACACTTTTCTCTGTCTCATCTTTTTGCTCCAATTTCTGCTGTTACTGGTGGATGTCAGTTGTATCTAACAGCCAGCACCACCCCCCACACACCGCGCATGGGGCGGACTCAGCTCCATACTCCCTTCGCGCTGCCATAATGTACTAAAATGTCTCATCTTTCTGCTTTGTTTTTTTAAATAGTTACCTTTATTAACTTTATCAACCAGAAACAGTTCTAACAATCAATATACACACATTAAATATGTTGGAATATCCATTATAATTATTGCACAAGTATCCTTATTCAATACGGCTATAAATGGCATGTAACACTGTTGGTAACTGAATCCCTTGGTGCTTGTGCAGGGCATGTTTAGTGCTATTCAGTTACCCTATAGATGGATAACACAAGATTAATCTGTGGATTACTGTGTATTCTACTGTGCAGACAGGGGCTACTGCACCCATATATGAAAGGTATATGAGCAGAACTGTAAGGATATGTTCACACAGTGGATTTGAGGCTGATCTGGGGCTGTAGTATTCTGCGACTGAGTATGCCAGAATTCAGCATCCAATCTAATGGTAAAATGGATTTACATTATACCCTATGTGAAATCAACGTCGCCATTTAGATGACGCTGGTTTTACGTCAGTATTTTAAGTGCCTATAAAGAGTTGGCGTGTAAATTATTTGAGGTGTTTTACGCGCTGACAATACATAAGTATAGGAGGCAGAAATACACCTTGGACAGTCAATGTTGGTTCCTCACTGAAATTCTGCGCCTGAATTTTCAATAAGGAAACGCTTTTTCACCACTGACAATGTCAGCGCTGCAAAGATGCCGTGTGAACTTACCCTAAACACATGTATTATGGAAAACTATAATTTATTTAGAAAATAATTTCCTATGTTCTAAATATATACATTTAAATCTAATAGGAATTAATAAAAACCCACTTTAAATCCCTGATACACTCCGAAACACATGATGTTTGTCCTTTACCGCTCTCCGCTTAATTTACTAAAACCGTTATACACTGTCCTAACACATAAGGACTTGAGTCGGTTGCTAGGTTTTAAAGGCAGAAAACCTCTTTAAAGCAACATTCGTTGATAAAAGCCTTTTATAGGGGTTTTCCAGCTTACAAATAAAGAGAAAAAACATAAGTTAGACGTGTAATTAGAAAAAAAGCATTCTAACCTCTGTACTCACCACTGTTCCAGTGCTGCAGCCGCTAGTGGTGTACTCTGGTGTCTGTTGTCTTCTCGATCTGTGACAGTTGGTGCATGACTGTGGCAGCCAATCAGTGACGTCAGTAGTCATGTGCCACTGCCTTGATACGACATTCACTGAGGGCATCATCTGTACAGTGAGCAACTGGTGATAGCAGAGATATGTCCATCCTATTTATGGATGGATTGTGAAAAAAAAAATGTACTAGCGCCATTTTTACAGGTGTTTTGTTTTCTTAGTGTTCACTCTTTGGTATAAATGATTTATAGTACTATAAAATATAAAAAAAAAAAAAAACATTTGCGCTGCTGTGACAATTTTCTGCAACCTTACAACTATGGACCTGAGTGAGGGTGCTTTTTTTGTGGGGTGAAGTATAGTTTTTATTGCTACCATTATGGAATACATGTGACACACCCTTAGGGTATGTTCACACGGCTTAATTGCGGCGCGTACTCCCGCGACGTGGGGGAGGGGCAGCAGCACGCTGGCCCCATTGACATTCATTACTCGCGGTGCATATTCACCGCAAGTAAATGACATGTCACTTATCTCCCTGTGCGTTCAATACGATCGTATTGTACGAGTGGGGAGAGGAGGCGTAATCCATAGTTCTCTATGAGAGCTATGGATTACCGTAATTATGGGACACATTTCGCTCATATTACAGCGCAGTACGGCATGAAATACGCGGCAAAATGCGCCCTAAAATAAGCCGTGTGAACATGGCCTTAGACTGCAGCGGATTTACCTTGCCTGGTAATGAAAAATGGGGGGGACCCAAGGTCATGTTAAAACGTATTTATTAAAATTCTAATAATAGGCATTCCGATATGTTCAATAACTAATTAATGTACAGAAACTACATGGGGTCCCGAATTTCCAGTAGGAGGCAATAAAAACCCTAATGCTACATGGAAGAAGTTTCACAGATGTAGAATACTGATAAACAATCGCTTAAATGCCCATCCGTGACAGGAGCAATTGCTAAGTACATAAATGCACATTGGATAAAAACCATTTCACACCCGTATGCAGAAAAGCCACAGCACTATGCAGGGGAGATTGCTCAAGTGCAAAAATGCTGATGGACAACCACTCACACGCCTACTATCCATGAGGGGGGTGATTGCTAGTATTACAATTGCACATAAATAAGGCTTTTTATAGGGCAGCAATTAGCCTGTTATATTGCTAATTGCTCTTAACACATGAATAACTGAAACCAGGAGACGCTAGCCATCGATCTGCATGGTAGATAGTAGACACATGCGTAGTATAAACTGACAGAGGCTGTATTTCTAAATCGAAACTGGACAAATGCAGGGTTGTAACCAGGAAATGCCAGGCAGTGGCGCATCAGTTTGTGAGACATGTGTGGTGGGTACTAATGGAATCCAGTTACTAATTTATGACCTCATGGATCCCTAATAACAATAGTAAGGTATGTCTGATGGGGATTATGTTGTGGGTATAAACTATCCGGGGGTGGGGGATCTATTTAGTTCTATGTAAAGCCCCTGTATGGCATAGAGAATGCTGCACAACAGCTTGAAGGACCATGGTGTAGCATAGTTATGCTTGTACACTGTTTATTTAGTGACCTTCTATTCTTTTGGGTTCAGAGACCCAGTGAAGAATCTATCTATCTACAGATGAAAAGTGTCTGGGAAAAGAGCCTGTCTTTTTTCTATATATATATTTAGGGTCTAAATAGGGGTATAGAAATGCAGGGTCAACCTTTTGGGTACGGTTAACACACCAAAGGATAGACTGTTGAGTGATCAATGAAGCTACCATATTAGGGTGCTTTATTACCTACATGCAGGAGGCTACATTTTTTAAGTATATTTGAGAAGGGGGTATCCGCTTTTTATTGAATTTAACTTTAAAGGTTATATGTTATTATTATTTTGGTTTATGTAGATATATCCTCCATTTTAATCTCTTTAATAGGACTTTTTACAAAGGTTTTTTACTAGGTTCACCAATCACACAGAGGCAAAAAGAAAACACTTGGGCCTACAATGGGCTATATAATCCTAAGTACATGTTTAGTGTGTACAACAAGAGCTTTTCTGGAGTATAGGTTCAACACATAAATGTGCTGTGAACTCCGGCTAACATCCCCATAAATACCAGGGCCCAACATTTCCCAGTAGAACACTATCCAGGGCATCACACTACCTCTGCTAGCTTGCCTTCTTCCCACAGTACATCCTGCTGCCACCTTTCCCCCCAGGTAAGCAGCACACAAATATTGTCTGTATGCTCTAAAAGAACATGTGAATTATTAGAACGGGCCACCTTCTTCAATGGTAAAATTCTTAAGCTTACATGCCAATTGTAAGTACTTACAGTGAACATGGATTAAAATGTACATTGTGAATAATTTGTGGTTATACAGCCCTACAAAAAGCAAGTTATGATTCACCGTGTTCCCTGTCACCTTTGACATCATTATCTTCTTCTTTAGTTGGTTCACTAGTTGTGCTTCCTTGGAAAATTTTGTGCAGATTCTAAATCCTGCTTACTGGGCACACCCCACAAGACAAGCAATGCTCTGTTAAGTTGTCTAGCCACACAGACTTTCATCCACTTTTTATGCTTTCATCAGATTAAGTAAAAGAAGTGACGGTTCACTTATTGCATAAGGGTGCTTTCACACAGGGCACACCAAAAATGCACTGTATGAAAGCACCCTAATACATCCCACCCTTTGACACGTGCCATTATCACAAGATAATCAGTGTTACTACCTTTAGCGGTTAATAGTTTTCATTCTATGACTATTCAGTGTATGTTAAGTATTATGAGGGTGTCAAATATCTTCAAAACAGATATAAACTTTATTTCAATAAGAATTGAAAACTTATACCATAATTTTTCAACATAGTCCCTTTGCTTTTCAACACACCTCTTCGGTCATTGCACAAGCTTCTGCACACCCTCATAAAAAATGTTTTGGGCTGAGCAGTGAGACATACATGCACTGCTTCCTTCAGTTCTTAGTCATACCCTGAAGTCAAAATCTTAAAGGAGTTAACCTGCTTGTCCAGCTTGCTGTCGCACTTCCAGCAGTTAACTGTGGCTTCCACCAGGGGGAGTATGCTGCTTATATATTTAGGCTATGTTCACACGGCTTAACTGCGGGACGTAATTACACCCTGCAATTACACCGTGTGCCGGGCGGGGAGGAGGGGGGGCCGGGCCCGCTTCGCGCCCATTGACTTCATTACCAGCGGGGGTTTACGCCGCTGGTAATTCACATGTCAATTAATCCCTGCCGGCGGATTCGCCGACAGCAAGAGGAAACGTAATCCATAGCCTCTATGGCTGTGATTAGCGTAATGACTGGGACGTTTTCAGCCCGTAATTTGCGCACGCTGGCGCGTAATTACGGACCGAAATACGGCCCATTTTAAGCCGTGTGAACATAGCCTTATACAATTTCAAAAACTGCAATATTACTGCAGTTAAAATCTATGTAGTTAGCATCACTTCTATCTAGCAATACTTGCATGCAACCTAAATGATATTTATTGTCAGAAAAACAGAGCTTCCCAATAGGGGTATGTAATAAAAGTAATCACTGAGGAGTGGGGCCTATTCTGAGATTTGATCTTGCACCTTTTTATTTCTGTGTTTGCACAATTGCTAAATTCACTTGAAACTGATTTATGCTTTCCACTTTAGAAAAAAAAAAATCAGTTTTCATTTACCCTACTAAGGAATTATTGACTCTGATTATTATCAGTTAGTAGGGAGGGTTCTCTTGTTCTGAAACCTCATCTCATGAAATTGGTGGAGAGCGTCCCTTGTCCTGAGGACCTGCCCTGTCCTGCATTATTACACAAGCTGTTGATTTAAATAGTCTGTGTAATTCCTAGTCTCCCCTGTGATAATGCTATAGGGTAATTGAATACTTATTTCCAGGTGTCCCATCAGATTACAGCGAATCACTAGAAGCCCTATTGTCAAGGAATCCTTTTAACAAGTAGGGATTGTCCAAAATGTAGAACCGTTTCAATCATCTGTAATTTCTGTCACCAATTCTTGGTTAAGTTGTGTCCTGTCGTGACTCTGGGCAAAACTGGTACATTAGGTAATGCCTGGGCAGGGCGTGAGAGATGGTGCCTGATACAAAGATTTGCTCTTTAACAAGGAGTACATCTCTAATTATTATGTGTTTTTCTCACTTCTCATATTATAATGGATATTATAATGGAATCAAAGATTTAATAAAAAGTACATATGGTAGACCACATTTGGCAATAACACTAAGAACTATTCCCATAGCATCACAGATATCCATAGAACTAGCAGCTGTCATTGAGAGAAAACATCTGGATTACCAGACTGTAGTTTATTTAGTCATAAACAATTCACATATAATAATGTTCATATGATCTAGCCAGCTGAAGTTGGACTACATCCCAATTGACTGACTGTAGACAGATATTGCTAAATGTAGTAGAGGGAGGTGTTACAAGGACAGGCAAATGGTATCAATCTCACTGTAAAAAAAAATTACAAGGATATTTAACAAAAACCATAAAAAGACTCACAAATGTAGGATCTAATTACGAAAACTAGAAATGTATATTTTATCCAGCTGTAGGGTCACTAGTTTTGCTCAGCTGTGATGATTTCTATTAAAACGGGCTTTATTGTATTATGTGCAAGGAAATCTTGCACATAAGGGGATATCCAGGATTCGTAAAACACTCTTTCTTTCAGAAACAATGCCGCATCTGTCAACAGGTTGTGTATGTGATTGCAGCTCAATAAGATTTACTTATAAAATTCAGCACGTGGGCAGTACAGCTGGTTCCGGTGTCAAGGGCCCACATAAATACAAAGCCCAAGCTTACCTGTAGACCGGACAAACACCTGTAAATACTTAACAGCTTCAAATTTGGGTGCTTTCAAACAGTGCGTTTTTTGGTGTTTTTTTTTTTTTGCAGAAATGCACAGCATTAAACTGTCTCTATTGGTGTGTATTTCTGAAAAAAACACACACCAAAAATGCACCACATGAAAGCACCCTTTTACTGAAAAAATGAGGGTCCTATATAGCATGGAATAAGGTACAAACCTGGTCCCGGATATAGTGCCATTTCCAATTATTATTCAGTTCTCACTACTCCATGGACCCAGTAAATATACTGTATAATAATGGGCTTCATAGGCTGTACTCCCTTATATTTCATAATCAGTGAGTAATTGTGTGAAAAAGTATAAGAACCTTTCTCAGGTACCATCTGTAACCAATAGTACAAGAGTAGAGTAAATTAACAAAATGTTATAAATGAATACTTGCCCTATTTTCCATTTTCTATGACAACACTCAGGAGTTGTGGAAACACTTTTGTATTGCAGCAATTTGATTTCCTATGGGAATACATAAAAAAATAAATAAGAAGTGGAGTCATATGTCTATAACAATTAAGAATCACAGCCCATTGACTTTGATGATAACTGTGTAATGCTCAGTTTCTCTAGAGAGAATTTAAATGCTTAGGCCAGGGGTCCTCAAACTTTTAGGGCCGGGGGCCATTCCCCGGGCCCTCGAAAAATAAAGGGGTGGAATATTTTTTAAAAAAAGTTTTTCTTTGTGGGGGCGATACAATTACGTGATACCCAAATTTTTTATTGATTTAGCCCCCCACAGTCTGTAGGTAAAATTAGGGCCCCCAGAGGTCTTAGTAAATTTGGGGGCCCCACGGGCTGTAGGTAATTTTGGGCCCCCAGCTGGTCTGTAGGGAATTAGGGCCCCCACAGGTCTGGGAGGTAGAATTTAGGGCCCCCAGCAGGGGGAGGTAAATTAGCCCCCCCACAACTAGGGAAATTGGGCCCCCCCCCGCAACAGGGGAAAATTGGGCCCCCCCGCAATAGGTAGAAATTGGGGCCCCCCAGGAGTAGGTAAAATTAGCCCCCCGCGGGATAGGTACATTTTGGGCCCCCCCGCAACAAGGTAGAATTTGGCCCCCAGGAGGCGTAGAGATAATTTAAAAATAAAAAAGTGTTCACCCTTACCGGTCCTCGCCGCTGTAGTGCTCCCCGGGCTTCTTCTTCCGGGGGCTACATCCCAAGGCCGGCCGCAAGCTAAGCTACCCCCCCGTGCGGGATCTGGTGAGCGCCCCCCTTCCTCGCCTCACCGAGTCTCTGTAAGCGGAGAGCCCCGCTCTCCGCAAAGCATCATCTGTTGGCGTCCGGCGGCCACATACAGTTAGTCCCGGCGCCCTGCCATCACCGTCGAAAGGGCCTAAGCGGACCTTTCGGGTTTTACTTTGGCCCTAACGATCCATCGGGGGGGACACTGGGGTGGGGGACACTCTTCCGGACGGGACGGTCGAGGGCGGGGCATTACAAAAAATAGGGGGGTGTCCTTTAGGCAGGGGGGAATTTTTGCTTACATTGCCATGTCCCCCCTTGCCCCTCACAGGCATCTCCCATATATTGTAAATGTCCGCCCTGGACCCCCCTTGCTCTGCAAAAGTGTCCGCCCCCCCGAATGGCCCCTGCTGTCGCCGGGTCGCAGTGGGTTTTCTATTACCTGTCCCCGCCCACGACCTCCCCTCATGTGTGGTGCTGTGGCCGGTGACAATGATATGAGCAGTGCGGACCAGGGGCCAGAGCGACAGTAACTCAGAACTGCGCTCTGCCGCTGCCAACCAAAACCGGGTCCCCCCCCCTGACAGGTGGCAGCAGCGCGGGCCGGATAAAAATCCTCGCGGGCGCAATGCAGCCCGCGGGCCGTAGTTTGAGGACCCCTGGCTTAGGCCATGTTCACACGGCTTAAAATGGACCGTAGTTCGGTCCGTAATTACGCGCTGAAGTGCGCATATTACGGGCTGAAAACGGCCCAGTCATTACGGTAATCCACAGTTCTCATAGAAACTATGGATAACGTCCCTTTTCCGCTGGGCGAATCCGTCGGCCGGGGAAAAATTGACATGTGAATTACCAGCGGCGTATATGCGCCGCTGGTAATGCAAGTCAATGGGCCGGCGAGGTGCCGGCCCCCCGCTCACTCCCCCCGCTCCTGTCCACACAGCGTAATTGCGGGGCGTAATTACGTCCCGCAGTTAAGCCGTGTGAACATAGCCTTACTGCAATGTTCCCCTATAGAGAACAAGTGATCACCGGGGCCCAGCAGCAGCTTAAAATCTAAGCAAATAAAAAAAAAAAAAAAAAAAAGGTCTGTTCAAAGATGACAGCCCATTTAAAGGAAATCTTCACTTTTATGAATGCACATCAATATCAGCAGCTGCTTAATTTGAAAAGTATATATGCACACAGACTTATAGGGTGATCTGTATGAACGGAGCTGCGCCAGAAGTCTGCCGTCGATTCAGCCCAAAGACTAGCCCCGTTCGCTCTATTTTTAAATGGGCGCACTCCAATATCAGGCGTGTTACAGAGCGCCTGTGGCACTTCGTAATGCGCCTGAGATCAGGGGGCGTGTGGGAGGTGGGACGCACTAGAACCATACAAAGCTACACATTTATAGCTTTAGTACGGCAAATCCAGGCGCATTACTACTGGAAGAGGTAGATCACTTTAAAAGTGGTTTACCTGAGCCTGAATTGTCACTTAGTAGCTAGAAAGCGCTAAATGTATGGCCCGCAGTAGAACAGGTTCATAAATTCAGGTGCATTCTACGCTACTAATGCACACAAAAAAAAATGGTGCCTGGGTGCCAAATCTTATACAAGTCGCCCATAGTGTTCCTTGAAGGTTAGTAATAAAGTCATGGTTAAATTGACGGATCCTAAAGCGCAACTAACAATTTATAGGCAGAGGGGAAAAATGTCCTTCTTAAAGGGGTTTTACCGCAAAGTAAAATTTACGTAGGATGCTTGCAAATTAAATAATAAACATTTTCTGGCAGTTCTTAACCTGTTGACAAGCATGTGCTGTAAATGTTTAAATCCAAGGCACTATAAGGGTATGTTCACATGATGAAATTGCGGGGCGCATTTCGGCGCATATTTGCGCCCTGCAATTACAGTAATTCATAGCTCTTATAGAGAGCTATGAATTACGTCCGTCTCCCCTGTACGCCGGGATAGAGAAGAGACGTCACTTCGTCGCGGCACTTACACGCCATGGATAGTTACGTGTATGGGGCCGGCCCCCCCGTGCTTTAGGAGTACATGCTTACCAGCGCGTACTTCTAAAACTCCTGGCATATTGCGGTGCTTACAGTATATGCGGCAATTCGCAATGTGAACATACTTTTAGGGTATGTTCACACAACGTATTTGGAAGTACATGCCAAAATAGGTTTCAAACAATGTTCAAGTATAGCACTCATTGAGTGCTGTGTGGGCCATAAAAGAACGTGTACATTTTTTGCAGCGTTTATGCACCAAGAAATATAAACGTATAAGAGACAGAAAGCTTCTTTGGGTCATGCGCTTCATTTTCATGTTTTAAGCGTGTAATTTCAAGGAGTAAACGAATACATTTTTAGTCGCACAAAAGGTACGTGCTGGAAATATGCTGTACAAACATACCCTAAATGTATGGCACAGGTTTAATGCCTTTGAGGCAGAAAACAAGCAGCAGCACACCATGTTCCTTTAGAACAGGGGTCCCCAACTCCAGTCCTCAAGGCCCACCAACAGGTCGTGTTTTCTGGCTTTCTATAGCATTACACATGCGATATAATTAACTGTTCAGTGAAATTCTGTACAGGCGATTTAATTATTGTCAGTGCATTCTGTGGGAGATCCTGAAAACATGACCTGTTGGTGGGGCGTGAGGACTGGAGTTGGGGAGCCCTGCTTTAGAATTCCTAGTGCTTAAAAAATAATTGGGCACATTTATCAAGGCAGTTGCACCAGAATCCTGAAGAAATCTACACTAAAAATACTTTACACCACATTTATTGTGTATTTCAAACAGTTTCTATACACCTTTGCGTCTTGTCCAACAAAAGGGATGTGAGGTTAATAAGAGGTGGGGCCCGAGAGGAAATAGATATTGCTTAGCTTGTTATGCAGTGCACCACAAAAATGCACCAAAATGTTGCTGCAGTTAGTAGCATAAAGTTACCCAACTTATAAACTTAGACTAAACAGTCTAAATGTGCACCAGATTTAACAACACTATGATAAATATGGTACATTGTAAGACAGTCTTATATTACACTGTCTAAGAGTTAGAGTAATAATAAATCTGTCGCAATGTGTTGGTTGTATTACTTACTATTGCTCTTTTCTGGTGTTGTTTAAAAATGAATTTAACAATAACTATAATGTTATACATTAATACAGTGATTCCCTATCATACAACATTAATTAGTTCCAGGACAACTATTGAATCCATAATGCTATGGAAAATAAGCCATTGGTTCAGAGTTCCCAAAATGCCTCCAACATAATAGAAAATAAGCATGGGGGTGGAATCATCATACTTTGGGGGTGCCTTTCTGCAAATGGAAAAGGACAACTGCACAGTATTGAAGGGAGGATGGATGGGGCCATTTATCACAAGATTTTGGCCAACAACCTCCTTCTCTCAGAGCATTGAAGATGCGTCGTGGATAGGTTTTCCAGCAGGACAATGACCCGAAACACACAGCCAGGGAAACTAAGGAGTGGCTCCATAAGAAACATTTCAAGGTCCTGGAGTGGCCTAGCCAGTATCCAGGCACAAACCCAATTGAAAATCTTTGGAGGGAGCTGAAACTCAATGTAACCCAGCGACAGACACGAAACCTGAAAAATCTGGAGAAGATCTGTATGGAGGAGTGGGCCAAAATCCCTGCTGTAAACTTGGTCAAGAACTACAGGAAATGTCTGACCTCTGTAATTGCAAACAAAGGTTTCTGTACCAAATATTAAGTTTTGTTCTATTTTATGCAATAAAATGTAAATCAATTATTTAAAAATCATTAAATGTGATTTTTTTTTATTTTTTGGGGGATTCTGTCTCTTACAGTTGAAATGTACCCAAGATAAAAATTACAGACCTCTCCATTGTTTGTACGTTATACCCAGTGGACCAGCAAAAAAAATTATCATTGGGCACCCTCACCTGGTGCCCATAGGAGCCGCTTATCCTGGCACATGAAAAAAGCTGTACAAAACATGTAGTACCACACAGTAATTTGAGGGCGCTCTAGACTCTAATCGATTTACTTTAAAAAAA